>JAAMXP010004334.1:0-21990 GCA_019693395.1 Ettlia oleoabundans | reverse complement strand
GTTGGGGGCTTGGTGGCGGCTGCACCGGAACAGGTGTAGGTGTTGGCGGTGGGGGGATGGGATAGTCTGGGTTGATGCCTGGCAGCGGGGGTGAAGGTCCCTCGCAGGGGCCGTAGTATGTCGCGGGCTGCACCGCTGACGTGGGACTGGCGCTGCACATGCCGGGGTTGTTTGCCAGAGATAGAGCATCCAGAGCCACCATGCCAGTCCAGGCATCTGGCACTGTTCCCTGCAGCTGGTTGCCCTGTAGATCCATGGCCTGTAGGTTGGCCAAACTGCCCCAGCTGGCAGGCAGTTCGCCGGACACATCGTTGTTGGACAGGTCCAGACCTTGAAGCTGGGACAGGGATCCCCACGACTCGGGCAGCACGCCTGCGCCACAAGGAATGCGCAACATACAAGTCTAGGCAACATGACAGTGCACGATGTTCTCAGCGCTGCGACAAGTTTGTGAATACATTGGGGAAGAGTATGAGAGGGCAGGGCGCAGAAGAGCACGGCCAACAGTCATACAGCTCTGAGGGGGCTGTGATGCTGGCATCTCGTGTTGCATGCAAAGCAGCCCACACACAAATGCAGCCTCACCCTCGAAATTGTTGCTGCCCAGTGCTATGAACTGAATGGTGGTAAGAGCGCTCATTTGGGGCGGCAGGAAGCCGCTGCAGGCAGGCAGGCAGGCGGAGTAGGGATGTTGAGTTGGGGATCAGCAACCACAACCAGGGTAAGCGTGAGCTACAAGGGGTGGTTTCCCATGCGCATTGCGGCTGCTCAGTGTTTGTGCTTGGCACAAAGAGGCACACGCAACAGCTCTGTTCAGCCAGGTGCACGCAGCGGTGTCTGGCATGATATGGCGCATATGCAAGTCAGACCCTCACCTGAGCTCATTTCCAAACAGGTTGAAGTTCTGCAGCGTGTTGAGCGTGGTCCACAGCTGCTCATCAAGCGGCAGCTGCCCAGTGAGGCCCTGCACGAAAACACAGGCCACACACTCGCATGTCAATGGGCAGAACCAGGTGAAAAGAGAGCAACCAACACCTGGTAGCATCAGAAAATGTGAACACGTGGGGAGATCCCATAGCATCATCACTCGATGCAGGCATCAAATGTGTTCAATTTGCATGCCTCGGCAAGCTCAGGCTTACCCATGGCCCAACCACATTCAGTGACACAGGACACGGAGATATGAGAACCTTGCCACCAAGTTACCTTGTTCATCAGGACAATCTCCTGAACCAGGCCCTGGGCATTACAGGTGATGCCCTCCCACTCAGTGCAGACGTCGGTGTTAGGGTTCCAGTTCAGTGTGTCCTCGGGGTCAATAGCCGCCGCCAGCAGCAGCAGGTCTGTTTTCTGCGCGGCTGGGGTGGGAGCATCGGCTGCAAAAGGGAGTAAGGAGGCGCATGCCCATGCGGGCAGGTGGGTCAGGGAAGCACAAAACACAAGGAGGTCAGGCTGTGATGCAAACCAGTGTTTGGAAGCGAGCGAATGTGAGCGACAGCTGAGGTCAGACAGCTGAAGACTGAGCTGAGGCCAGAGAGCCGGTGGCAGAAGCGGCATGAATTGCAGATGTTGGGAGGAGAGGAGGGGTGCATGAACAGGGAGGAATTGGTGAATGCTGGCCTGCATGGGGCAGGTCAGGGTACGCTTGTGAATATTCATCTGCCAGCCACCAACTCAGCGGGGTCACTGTTCACACCACTGTGTGGCTGATGCAGCATGCGGATGCTAAACGTGCTGATACTGATGCCTTGACCCCAGGCCAGCTGCTTCGACAGTGCCGTGCATGACAGATTGCATGGACAGGGTGTGTGGTGGAACTGTCGCCGGGTTCCAGCACCGTGTGCCCACTGCCGGCTCCAGAGTGAGGCATGCCTCCCTGGTCACAAAGGCCTGGCCAGCCACCACGTCTGTCTGCTGCATTGGTGGGCCGCTGACGTCCATCATGAAGGTGATAGTCTCAAACTTCCTGGTCTTCTGCTGAAGGCTTGCTGTTGTGAGGCAGCAATCCGTCCATCGCATAATGGTGCGACCGCTGAGCCCCACCTCTCCCTCCCCATTCCCACCCGCACCCCCACCCCACTTCACCCCCCTCACCAAGCTTGATGCAGGGGGCGAGCTATTTTGTCAGCTATGCAGCAGGGAGGCAGCATGGTGCAGTGTGCTGAAATGGCGGTGCTATGCTAGATTAACCAGCAAGCAGGCGGCGCGGCAGCCTGACGTGGTTGCAGCCAGGCCGGCAGCTTCTTTACTCACCCTGGGCCATGCACCCCGCCGCCACCAGCACCAGGCAGAGGGCGACCGCACAAACGCGCCCCGCCGCCATGGTGCCCTTGAGACACGCCCCCTGACTCGCCAGCGCCTTTTCAGGCCCCAGTCTGCAGAAGCACGCCAACGGATCTCAGTGACTTAACCATGCCAGCAAGTGCAGCCATCCTCCAGCGCAAGCAGCAGTCCTTGCCGCGGATACTCCCAATGCAGCCTGTGCCATGCCTTATGACGGCCGTTCAGCCGCAGATGACCACGAATCTGCCACCGCATGACTCCGGAGCATGTGCTGAGAACTCCGCTTTGCACGCATCACGCACGCATGCGCCCACCTGCGGCTCCACAGGTGCCGAGTAACGCTAGAAGCTGGGGTGTCCCGACTCCCGGAGCAGCTGGGCGAGCGAACGAGATGTCTCTGGGTCGGAGCCCAGCGCCGCCGATAATGCTCAGCTGCCACTCCCCACACTGCAATTGTCACGAGCAAGGGCTGCAAGCGCAGGGTGAGGGAGGACGCGCTGCCGTACGGGCACTACAGAGTGATGATGGGTCCAGGACAGTCGGGCTGCGTATTATGATGAGTACCACCTATCGCCGATGTGCCGCTTGAGCTCCAAACCGTTGAACCTGGGTGTGCGCTGAGTGCAACGAGGGGCTGCGCGGGTCTGCTTTCGTAGGGGTCTCTGTGTCTAAAACCCTTGGACAACGTCGATGTCGTTGCGATTGCGTCGAAGACTGTTGAATGGCAATTGCTCGGAGGACAGGACTGTCGAAACAAGCTGACAGCCTCAAATCGGTACTTTGGCACCCTGTGGCACCGCTGCCAGCAGGAGAGTGCTTGCAAACCCTTTAACGCCCAAACCCCTGTTTCTTCGTCATGACCCTCGTTCATACGCAATTTCGGCCTTAATGGGCTTCAATAAATCCTCCAAGCATGGGAGGTTGTTTTCACCCCTACTGATCTCACGGGGATGGGAATGACCGCGCAGCCCCAGCATTGGTAGTCTTAGTCCAGTTCCACAACTTGTTGAAGCCTGTCTGTCGACCGCAAGCATCATGTGGGTCCATGTGCATTTGTTACCAACTAGTTACCATTGAGACAAGGTGTTTACGTAGCAGTTTATCAAGAGGCCAGCAGCATCAATGCTACCCCTGGGGTACGGGCCGACACAGCGGCAGCTGCCGCTCAGGCTCGTCTGAGCCCTGGACAGCGGCAGCAGTGATACGTCAACACGTGGAAGGAGGTGCTCTCAAGCCAGCTGGCAGCTGCCAACTAGCGACAAGCTCATCTCAGCTGGAAAGATTAGTTGGGTCCAGCTGTACAGGAGTCGGCCCGCGCCCTGACGTCCTGGGCTTCTGCTGCGTCAGCTGGGCTGCGCCAGCTCAGCCAGGTACTAGCTTCACTGCTCAGTTCACCACATCCACAATGACGCGGCGGGACTTGAGAGGCGCCCACTTCCAGCGCTTGTAGTAGATGGAGGTGAGGAACACCTGCAGCAAGAGAGGGTGGAAGGGCAGAGGATGATGTGAACCGACTCGAGGAGTTAACCGGGGAAAGTAGGGTATGGGTAGGTGAAGAATGGGGTGGTAGGAGGGGATTGTAGCTTTTCAAACAACGGCAGCTTGGGCTGTGCGCCATGCAATGCATGCACACGTAACAGGCCCGCACAAGCGCATGTGCACAGAGGGCACCCACCAGGGACAGCACTGCGATCCACTTGGCCCCCATCAGCTTGCGCTCATCCATCTCCGGCTCTGCTGCCCATGACAGGAAAGTCACTACGTCCTGCACGAAGTGAAGCAGGGAGGATAAACCGTGGTAAGGCTGGTGGCTGGGTAAGCCCTTGGGGCGTTCGTGGCAGTAATGGTGATTGCACAGGCGGGAAACGCAGTGCAGTGGTGCAGGGGATGGAAGAGAAGATGTCAAAGCAAGCACCCAGTGTGGGGATGGGAGCCCAGCCAGCCCACCCTATACCATTCAATGGATTCTTTTGTTTTTATAACCCCTCTGGTAAAAGCTGCATGATGGCATGAGGCCCAGCGCAGCCCTGCAGGCAGAGTACCAGCCCCGCAGTGCGCTACATCCCCAGCCTGGCTCAATATGCATTGGCACACAAGATGACACCTCAGTATCGGCTGACCTTTGCTTGCTGCGCCTCAGTGGCAGGTGTGCCGTCATCATACTCCACGCCGCCATCGTTTAGCATCTTGGGCATAGCGATGGCGCCGCCCGGGAAGTACGGGTTGTAGTGCAGCCCCTCACGCACCTGCGGGCAACGTGTATGGGGCAAGAGACAGTCGGGAACAGGATGCAAAGATGGAAGCAGGCACCACCGCTTGTATCAGTGAAACAACGGTTGGGTAAGTCGCGGCAGTCCTTTCTGCAACACCCTTCGCCTTCGGTGCGCCTAGCGGCATGCAGGTCCATGGTCAAGGCACTGACGCTGGCCCCGCCACGCTGCCAGCTAACTTGCCCCGCCCTCAGCAGGTCCTTCACCCACCGAGATGCCTGCGGGCGGCTCGCGGTAGCCCAGAAGCAGCGAGAAGACGTAGTTCTGACCGTCATGGCGGGCCTTTGTGATGAGGGAGAGGTCCGGGGGGTAGGCGCCGCCGTTGGCATAGCGCGCATGTGCCTGAAATGAAGCAGGGGGAAAGCGT
This sequence comes from Ettlia oleoabundans, assembly GCA_019693395.1. NCBI lineage: Eukaryota > Viridiplantae > Chlorophyta > Chlorophyceae > Chlamydomonadales > Ettlia > Ettlia oleoabundans. The sequence continues at coordinate 17,070 of JAAMXP010004334.1, read as the reverse complement.
GGGTTGCAAAGGGTTGCAGGTAATGGCAACAGGGGTGTGGCCGAGTTTGCCAGTGAGCCACCATTGGTCCTGCCGAGGCCAGGTCCCTGAGCCCACGAACTGCGCCCCATGCCAATAGTTGCCTGCTGCCTGGGCAGGCAACCCGCAGGCAGCGGCTCGAACAGCTGTAATGTCAGTCAACCACCCATCTGCAGGCCATACGTAGCCCGCCATGCCATCCTCCCCACCCTCTCTCCCTTCCTCAACGGTTGGTTCTGCCAGTTCATAAACAACACGGCCACCACCCACGCCAAACCCCACAATGCCGGCAGCCTCCCACCCCCAAGCCACCCGTCCATGTGTTCGCACACACAGCCCGAGGGAAGTTGTCTGGCACATGGTGGGGCTGCCAGGCCGACCCGCATCCACACAGAGCAGAGTGGGCCAGGACCACTATCGCTCCACCACCCGCATGCACCCCGCAGCCCATTATCCCCAAGCCAGGCAGAGTGCACAGGTACACCGGTGATAGACATGCTGTGTGTGCACGCACCTCGTTCATGTATGGTGCGGGCAGCTTGTCCGACAGCTTGCCAGGCCGCTCAAACATCTCTCCCTCATCATTCGGCCCATCTGCAGCATGTACACATAGCCACGCAAGCGATGAAGTCAGCCAGGACAGGCGGAGGGTGTGAACCACAGAGGCTGAGCTGTCCAACCCAGGGTTTCAAGGCAGGAAGCCCAACAGCATGTCGCGGCTCATGCTGGCTGTGGAGGGGGCCAACCGCTGCCCAGCTGCCACAAGGGCGGCAGTACACTGACTCCCTCCCCCGTTCTCGCTGCTCCAAGAAGAGCGGGGCAGTACGCCACCCCACCACTATGACAGTCTGGCTGCTTAGGAAGCCCTAATGTGCCCTTCTTATGTAATCCAACGTAGATCAGGAACGATGAACATAATATTAAATCAAATAATATTAATCAATCATTGCCAGTAGACACAGCAGAGGTCATACCCGTGACCTCAATCTCCAGCGCCATCGCCTTGGCCTCATCTTCTGTGTAGGCCACTCCCACCAGGTCTCGGTAGTGCACCAGGTCAAGGCTGTGGCACGTGGCGCACACCTGCACACACAGCGGGCACAGCACGCCGGGCAATCGGGCTGGTGTAAGCCAACCTAACTGCATGCACGGCCACCTGGATAGGGTTGGCAAAGGAAAAGTTGTGCTGCGACAGTGCAGCGCCTCAGCTAGTGTCACCCATGTGACGCTGTTGCTGCAAACGCCCAAGGCCCAAGGCCCTTTTTGGGCCATGCCCGGCAGAATCCTCAGCAATCTCAATGGACTACAGCGTGATGCACCACCACCGGCGCTGTCTGGCTGACCTGCTGGTAGACCTGGAAGCCGCGGCGGATGGAGCGGTGGTCATAGGAGCTGCAACATTGAGAAAGGGGGAGCCAGGGTTGGAGGGGTGTAAGTGAGGAGATGGCCAGAGGGTGGAAGCATCAGCAACAGCCGCTAAAACATAGGGCTGCAGCAGCAGAAAGCCCAAGGAAAGCAGAGATGCAAGGCCGACCATGGCAGGACAAGCCATATGTGGGCTGCCAGCATGCAGCGGCAGCAGCAGCAATGGCTTCAAGCAGCCCGCTGTCAGCATGCAATGAATCGTGAGGCGAAGAGCGGTCAATGTGCTGCCAACAGTCAGCCTAACATGTCATTGCTGCATTGCATTTTTGGCGGAACCCTGGCACACTCGAGCAGGGGGGAGGTGCTGGCGCTTGAGTAGCAGAGCAGGACAGACAGGACACACGGCACCCACGCAAACGTCTGGCTGCAGTCCAATGCACCTGAAGAAACCCTCATGTGGCCAAGGGTAAGATGCTGGGTGCAGGCCATGCTCAGCCTCATCTGCTAGTGCGATGCTAGATGCGGCTGCCAGGCCGGCAGTTCCTGCTGCTATGCTCGCCGCGCCGACCTTCCACCATGCCTTCCCCGCTGCCTGCTCCGCCGCGGGGGCCGCCTGCAGGAGACGCTGCGGTCGGCTGCCGGTTGAGCGCTCCGCCCAACACTCGCAAGGCCGAAAATGTGACCCCCCGGCCACTTTTGGCAGAGCGGGTCCGCCTTCGCATAGTAACCCTACCAAAACTGGCGTCCTCCTCTGCTGTGATAGCACAGATTCGATCGCCGCGCATATAAGCCTCACCTGAGAAAACAGACGCCGAGCTGCGCTGCGGAGCATTAGAGAAACGAGCTGCGGTCGCCCTCCTGCACTCTCCAAGCGAACTTCCGATCCCTGGCAACCTGTGGCGCAGAAACCAGCAAGTCCTGCTGCCTGATGGGTGCACAACCGACGGAATTCCCGAAATGGAAAGGAGCCGAAAACCTCGCAATTCTTCCGAGTCCTGCGCGAAGGCAGCCTGTCAACGAGTTTTCGGAACCTTCAGTGGCTGGTTGTTTGTCCAACAGCAAGGGTCAGGGCTGCCGCTATGGCCCTGCAGGCAGGGCGCAAGGGCCTCAGCAGCAGCCAGCTTTTGTCGACCTGGTGAGTGGATTTCAATCAGCACAAAGTCAGGATATTTCATAGGTCCCCAGCGTGCCTCACAGGGTGCCGCACCTCCCCTGTTGCAGTCTAAGGGCCTACAGCACTGCTGCTGCCGGGGAAAGGACCTCGTTTGGAGGGCTTCAGGACAAAGATCGCATATTCACCAACATCTACGGCCGACATGACCCGTTCATCAAGGTGGGCGGGCCACTGGCGGCGGGGTGTCAGCCAGCGCCCCAGTGTGGACGGGGTTGGAGAAGCAGAGGTGCCAGTCGCAGGGCAGGCATTGTCGCGGTGTTAACTGCCTCCACCAAATCATGCAGAAGCATTTTTGCAGCCCCGTTCTAGGTAGACACCTGCAGCCTGCCGGCAGCAATTTATGTCAGCAGTTCGTCTGTTACGGCCCCAATCTGCTAATGCCGCTCGGAGGAAAGTTGAAAGCTTCTATGACTTCAGCTTCAAGCACATGGGCCCTGTCATCAGTCAAACAGGCACCTGTGCTTCGCCGCTTGGGTGGATCTGCTCTTGGCCAGTACATCTACCGGCACAAAGGTGCTACCGTGCTCAATACATTGAGTGTGCCGCTGGGTTGCGATTGCCCCTTTGCAGGGTGCGGAGAAGCGTGGCGATTGGTACCGCACCAAGGACATTGTGCAGAAGGGCACTGACTGGATTGTCGATCAAATGAAGAAGAGCGGGTTGCGCGGCCGCGGTGGTGCGGGGTTCCCCTCGGGACTCAAGTGGAGCTTCATGCCAAAGGTGAGCAGTGCTGGAGGGCGATGCCGGGGGATATGCCCAGGAGTTGTTGGTGGGTCACAACAGAATCGAACAGAAAGCCTAAAGGAGTCAGCAGGGCAAGCTGGAATTGAGCGCGCGCTGAGGCTGTATGTGTCATTCATGAGTCGTAGCGCTCGCTTGTATGGCTAGGGATGTAGGAGTCGAAGATCTGCAGGCAATAGTTGAGCATCAGTGTAGAGCACCAGGCAGTAGAGCTGAACTCCATGTGGCACACAAGGTTCCGCTTGGACTTAGGCACTTAGGCAACAGTGTTTGCAATACAGCTCTGTCGCTGCTGGCCTCTGCCCTCCTGTTGCCACTCTTGTGGTGCCACAGCGTCGTCGCGTTGCTTTCTAAGTTTCGGCAATGCCGTGCGCCTACACTTCCCCTAGTCCAAGGAAGTCCACACTGGCTGCACCCTCGTTGCTTCGCATTTCTGCAGGCTTCCGACGGCCGCCCTTCCTACCTGGTTGTGAATGGTGATGAGAGTGAGCCAGGGACGTGCAAGGACAGGGAGATCATGAGGCACGAGCCGCACAAGCTGGTGGAGGGATGTTTAATTGCAGGTGGGTGCTCATGCAGCCAGACATGGGGGAAAGCAGGCTGATGCGGTCAATGAGCTTGCAACTGGTATGTTGGGCCTGCACCAGGGCATGACTGATAGCTGGGTGTTTGGCAGGGGTGGATGCAAGGCATGCAGTCGGTGGTTGCTGGGCAGCAAGGCAGAGTGAGCGCGGCACTTTTGCTGGTGAACAAATGCATCAAAAGGTTGGTTGCAAGGCACTTGGCTTGCTTGCGAGGTTGACGGGCAGTGCCTGGTGAGAGGCTGGCTGTTTCTGCTGTCACTTACCTTGTGCCCACCTCTTTAGTGCACACCTCACGCTTCCCTGTCCCTCCCCTCCCTCCCTCCCTAAACCAACCACCGATGCGACGCAGGCGTGGGCATGCGCGCACGTGCCGGGTACATTTACATCCGCGGCGAGTTTGTGAACGAGCGCAAAGCGGTGATGCGCGCCATAGGTGCGCGGCTGGCCGTGCAGGGCATTCGCCTTTGGTGTTGTTGTGAGCTGTGACTCAATTGTCATGGTGGCAGGCGTTACTCTCTACTAGCTACAATGCATTGGCCCCCCAGGGCTGCACTGCTGGTTCCGCTGGCCCAGTGCTGCACCTGAAAGCTGGACCTCCTCTGCCAGCTCCCTACAGGCCTAAACTTTGCTTCAATGCCCTCCTCCTACCCTGGGTTCCTGGCCTCTGTTTCCCAGCCAGGCGTTGCACACACTCGCCAAACCACAAACACGCGTATCCAACCTCCTGCCTTGCCCTACCCCCAACAAACCTGCCCCGGGCCCATGGCGACCTGCTTTGCCTGATCCCTGCTCACGACTTCCTGCCTTGACTCCTGCCCTCGATTCCTCCTCAATCTGCAGATGAGGCTTACGCCAAGGGGTATCTGGGCAAGAACGCATGCGGCAGTGGCTATGATTTTGACCTGAACGTGCACTGGGGGGCGGGCGCCTACATCTGCGGTGAGCCTCTTTGCCAGCGCTTGACCCGCATACTGCCCAGGAGTTGTGCAGCGGGTGGCGCTGTGCAACTGCGATGCGGACTGTTAAGAGGGACTTTCTTCTGCTGTCTGCTGCATCCTGCATCCCGTTTGGTTGGGAGTGGGGGTTGCTTGCGCTGCTAGTATGCGTTGAACCCTGCAGCCAGTCTAGGAGCCGGTTGCATGCCTGCCTTTGTCGAATGCTGCTCAGGAGATGTGAGGGTTTTAAACGCAGGGCCACCAGTGCTGCTCCGTCCACTTGTCAAGATTTACAACATGGGCTTTGCATCTGCATGGCCAAGACGTTGTCCCCCACACAACTTGTCACACGCGCACCGCCCTCAGCCCTCAGCGTGTCAAGCACTGAACCATCCTCCCACCTGTCCAACATATGCCTGGCAGGCGAGGAGACTGCGCTGATTGAGTCGTTGGAGGGCAAACAGGGCAAGCCGCGCCTCAAGCCGCCCTTCCCGGCAAACGTGGGCCTCTACGGCTGCCCCACCACCGGTGAGCCCAGGCTGACGAAAGGTGCCAGCCGTAGGAAACGCTCACACTAGCTGGTATCGCGTGTCCTGCTCAGTGCCAGATCCCTTCGATCAACCTATGTTGTTGCGACGGTTCCGGGCATACCAGGGCTACAGGCACCTTACCACCTGAGCCAGTCCTGCCACACCCCACCCCATTGACCCCCCATCCCCAACCCCTCCCCTTCCTGCGCACCCACAGTGACCAACGTGGAGACGGTGGCTGTGAGCCCCACCATCCTGCGCCGCGGCCCAGAGTGGTTTGCCTCCTTTGGGCGCAAGAACAACCACGGCACCAAGCTGTTTGCCATCTCAGGCCACGTCAACCGCCCGGTGACGGTGGAGGAGGAGATGTCCATCCCCCTCAAGTGAGCCAGTCTGCTTGGAAAGGAAGCAAAGGAGTTCTTGCTTGAGCTGCTGGGAGGAGGACTGAGTGCCCTGCTCTTCTGCCGCCTCCTGTTGACCCCGCCTTTCGGCTGCTGCCCCCCAACCACTGCAGGGAGCTGATTGAGCGGCATGCAGGCGGTGTGCGGGGCGGTTGGGACAACCTGCTGGCCATCATCCCGGGTGGCTCCTCTGTGCCGCTGCTGCCCAGGTCGCAGTGCGACGATGTGCTGATGGACTTTGATGCACTTAAAGAGCGGCAGGTGGGCCGTCCTTCTTTTGGGCTCCTTGGTTGTGCTTATAACAAGTTTAGCAAGTCATGTTAGACCAGGTTGCAGGGTGTGTTTTCCTTTCCGCCGTTTGACATTCCAAGTACCTTGCGTAGTTGATTGCTAACGCTGAGCAAAAGCCCTCCCTCCTGTTCGTGTGTGTGGGCATTGTTACACGCTGCGACTTGTGAAACTGAGCACTTGGTGTTCCATTTACATTACGAAGTGCTGCCCCTTACCGCTGCCCTGGTGTGCCCTCCACCTATCACTGCAGTCGGGCTTGGGCACAGCGGCGGTGATTGTGATGGACAAGAGCACAGATCCTATTGAGGCAATTGCCCGCCTCTCCTACTTTTACAAGCACGAGTCCTGCGGTCAGGTGGGTCCAACTTTCCTCCCGCTGCTGCTCTGGCTGTCGGCAACGCTCCGTGCTGCTTTGATGCTGCTGGAATGCATGCTCCTTGGTTCTTCCCTACTGCTGGCCCCCCCCTGTGCCCGCCTCTTCCCTGCTGCCTACCTTGCTCCCAGCTCCGTCCTGCTTTTGGGTTTCCAGCTTCTGGTTTCCACCCATTCATCCATCCTCCAATCACAATACATCCATTACTGGTGCAGTGCACACCATGCCGTGAGGGCACTGGCTGGCTGTACGACATCATGACCCGCATGAAGAAGGGAGATGCCAGGTCAGCGCTGCTAACTGCGCACCACAATGCAGCATGTGGTGTTCACCCAAGGCATGCAGCCCTGAGGCAGCGTTTCAGAGTCAGGAACGCATTGAGCTGTCCTGTCCCAGAGCTGCTCAATCAAAGAGCGTATGTGTGTGTGTGTGTGTGTGCGCGGGGGGGGGGGTGTCATGTTGGACGGTTGCCGGCTGTTCCGTTTGGCTTGTTTCCCAAACAGCCCCAGGCCCCACTGGCAATCAGAACTTCCCTTGGCCTAGCCCGCCAACAGCCGGGACTGTAGTTTTCTTTTCTTCCTTAACGGCTGTGGTTGCGAGTCCAACACAAGAGCTGCACCAAAGCAACCAATGCTTGCCCCACCTTCAATGCAGGCTGGAGGAGATTGACATGCTGTGGGAGCTGACCAAGCAGATTGAGGGGCACACAATCTGCGCGCTGGGAGATGCGGCAGCGTGGCCGGTGCAGGGATTGATCCGTCACTTCAGGTGCGATAACGGTGGAGGCAGGCAGGCGGGCGGGCATGCTGGGCTGCAACGTTGACTGCGGCTGTTTCGTGTTGGCCCAAACTGAGGGCTAGAATTGCGGTTGTGTATTGCATCAGCGCAGCAAGCATCCCCGCCTCTGTGTGAGCCTTTCATGCTGCATTGTCACCTGGCTGCCATGTGCAGGCCTTTGATGGAGCAGCGGATAGAGCAGGCATCTGAGGAGCTTGAGCGCATTGCCGCATGATGGCCCTCCTGCCGCCATAGAGTGTCACCCAGCCACCGCCCGTGTATTCTACCGAGCAGGACATGTTGCGCTTTGGCCACCCAGTCGTGCAACCTCCCTGGCCATACTAGCCGTTACCTTCTCAACCACATGTGGAGGTCATTCACTTGTTTCGCTGCTAGATTGCCGGACTGCACTCACAAGCGGCGCTGAGCGCCCAAGGCAGTGGCAATCGTTAGCAGGCGGTGGTGCCGCCCTTTCTGCCATTTGACGCTGTTACTTCGTAGTGCACACTCTCCTTGCTCCACATGCATCGTGGAGCTGGGGCAGATCTTTTGCTGCAGCCAGCCATTGAATGGTGGTGGCACACGTGTAACAGTTTTCCACGATGCTCACCAGCATTCCACGCTGAGCACAGGGTGCACGGCAAGTGAGCAGTGAGGCGCACAGAAGAGAGGCATACAGTTGCGTTGGTCAAGCTGCGAGGCATGCGTTTGATGCCTATGGAAGGGTTGGTTGGTGATATGATGGCTTGCCCTGGCCCTCCAAACATACACTGCCAACCTTTCGCACGGGCCTTACCATCGTCGTGTATTTTGACCACTGCCAAGGAGCAACCCGAGAACCCCGAGAGCACCCCGTTCTACTCCTGACGCATCCACATGACAGCCTGTAAAGCTGCTATGATGGGCCATGCAGAGTCAGCATGTGGCCAGCATCCACACAGGATGTGGGTGGTGGCACTTGAGCACAGCAGCTCAGCGGCATGCACTCCTTCCCCACAAGCGGCACTGCAAGAAACCAGACAGCCACCTAAAATTGGTGCTGGATTGGAGCGACTCAATCAGTGCCGCTCATTATCTGCTGTGACCTGCATGCCCAGGAGCTTAAGGGAACACATAACGCTCAACTGAATGGCGCTACAGCAGCTGCAGCGGGCACATGGGATGCCCCTGGTTTGAGGTACCGTCCTGGTACAGCCAACGAGCCCTTGGTTCTCACAAGGCATTGTGTCATTCACTGTACACACGGGGATCACAAACCACAACAAACTGGCTACGCCACTACAAAGCTGCCGCAAGAATGTGTCCGCTCACAGATAAAGGCATTGCAAACTGGGCAAACAGCTGTTGCAAAGCAAGCACGGCAACCCCCAGCAGAAAGCAACGCAAACTGGGCACATTGGCATCGAGTGCTGCAAGAAGTGGAGGCTAACATATGACAGCACATCCGACTTGATACATCATATCGGCTTCTGGTAAGTGCGGTTTTCATGCTGGCGTGGCTTACTACTTCTGGCGTGAAACGATGGCCAGGGCTTGGGCCACGATCCCCAGTGCGTACCACGCAAGACCAAGCTTCAACACACGCATCCCTGCATGGTCAAACAGGAAGATACCAAAGCATCAACCAACACCAACCAGCTAGATTGAGAAAGATTCCAGCAAGGTCTGCACATGCATGGTTCACGCAGCTGCTGCACATTTGGAAACCCCGGCATTCCACGTTTGGTCGTGTATGAGATCAAGTGCCAGGGCCACCATGCAGAAAACAGCACCCACCTGCATGGAAAGGCGCCTGCAGCAAGCAGGTCCGTGCTCGCTTCTCTTCCTCCGATGCAGGGGCAGGGTCTGCAGCAAGGCAGAGCAGTGCGCTAACCGACTGAGCAATGAGTGAAAGCCACTCGGCACTGCTGCTTGCTCATGAGCACTGTGCATAGAGGCTGCTAGTGATATGTACAAGCAGCTGCGCTTAACAGGTTCCAGCCGTGCCCGCTGCAGCACAGAGGGATCACCTGCCCCTGTCATCAAACCCACAGACCCTCCTATCTGACTGCAAATCAACGGCGTGCGCAACCACAGCACAGGACCACAAGCTGGATGGCGGTTAACCAGGGATGCATCACCATTCACCTGCCATCCAGCCGTCAGCACACAGGCGCGTGACGTAGGGCCCTGCTTCTTCCAAATGGAACAGGGCCTCGAAAAAGCGCCAGACAGCCCCCCGTGGGCATCGCAAGACATGGCCCAAGTGATACGAGCCATGACACAGCAGCATGCCGCTTCCATTTCCCACGAAAGGTAGTGTTTTGCAGGTGTGGGCAAGTTGCACAGGTAGAAGAACCACAGGGCTACACCCAGCCCAGCGCTGAAGTGAGCCAGTGATGCCGCCAGCTGGCTGTGATTGTGAGGCTGCCTGAGGGCCCACAGATAGGCAAGAACTGCACCAAGGAGGCTCACAACAACAGGCCACAAGGGTGTGGCTGCATGCCCCTTATCAACAGTTGACAGGATGGCGGCTGCTCGGTGCTGTCCTTTGGTGAGTTAGGTTGTATCAAAATAGAGTGCATGCATACCATAAGAAGGCTTTTGCGGAAGCTGGATTGCGTAGGAGGCAAGTGTTGCTGCCAGATCAGACGGTTTGAAGGCATGGTGCCGATGACGCTCCAGCAGCAATGTGTTCGCCCTGCAGGATATCCCCTCCCTATGCACCTGAGGTAGCTATTGGTGCCAGCACAAGAGCTGTCAGCCAGGCATTGTCCAGGAACTTGTTGCCACGAAGGCAGCAGCTGAGCCATGCCACTGCCGGGGAGTTGGTCGCCTGATACAGCCCCAGGCCCGCCAAAAGCAGGCCACGCCGCCTGCCATGCCGTGCGACATGCAGTGCACGGTGGACGTGCAGGCTGCTACCACCGCAACAGCAGGAAATGCAATAAAACCCATCTGGTCGCCCAGATTGCTGCAGCACTGGTGCGTGTGCAGCTTTGGGAACAGGTGACCAGCACAGTGCAGCACATCTGCACCATGCCCATCACGAAGAGGCTGAGAAAATGGGTCAAGCAGAATGCCTTCACCGTCCCGCATGCTAACTCTAGTCTGTCGGGCAGAGCCGCTGGGATTTGGTTTCTGCCGGCAGCAGCAGCGCCAGCACCTGTGGCGGCATGCAGGAGGAAGCAGGGGTGCAAATGAGCTACATGGTGCCCACGGCGTCTGCGCATGCGGGTCGGAGGGGCGCCATACAAACCCACCTCCCTCAGCCCCGGCAGCACCGACGGTTTTGGGGTCCTCGCTCGACATAGCGACCTGGGGTTGCCCACAACAAGGCAGCAAGGAGATCAAGCCACCTTGGAAGGCTCCGCTGTGCCCCTACGACCTGTTCAGCCACAGAATTCTTGCCCATTTTTCTCAAACGCGACATGTTGTCCGTTTGCCAGCTCAGCAGAACTGCGGCGCCAAGTCAACTAGGGTTCTGTTCTGCGCGCACCACTGAAACAGTGTTTGGTGCTGGGCACAGCGGCTGAACGGTGCCAAGAGGCCCTGGTGAATGCCATCGTAGCCCCCAACACTGTTTGTAAGTGGCGCTTTACTATGGGGCTGTGTTTCCATTCGACTGCTGCAAAAGTGGTATGCCATTTTTACATTGGAACGAGGTAGAGAGTAAATGTCCGAGCCCGGACATCCGTATTCCCGATGCAAAGGCGGCCTTGTTGTATGGGCTGAGGTTGGAGGGTTGAGCCATCCATGCCTAGCTACCAGCAGCAGGGACGGAGAATGCAAGGGTAAGAAAGGCAAGAGAAAGGAACGCGAGCCAATACCTGTTTTTGTGTTAAAATCTGCTGATAGGGGAGTGGCATCCACTGCAGCAGGCCAAGCAGCAAGGGAAACTCAACAGGTTGGAGGTGGCTTCTGATGCTGTGGCACAGATGCTGAAAGGTGCAATTGGTCCCCAGCAGTTAGGCTGGTATGGTGTGTTGGTCTGAATATGGTGCTGGAATTGAGTGATGACGAATGTTCTGAAAAGAGCAACAGCAGAAGAGGGATAGAAATGGTTGAGCGGTGTGTGCGTTCAATGGAGCAGGTGGGAATGTGCAGATGGTTTCCCTTCATTTAGCAGAGGCGAGCAGGGACACACTGAGAGCGAAACCTCACTGGCCTACGTCTGGCAGCAGCCCCACATGCATCCAACCAACATGCCTGTCCGAGCTAAACTCAGAGCAGCACAGCACCCACAGCGGCCGCAAGCAGCACGCCAGCAGCCTTAAGGGGGGAGGCGGCCAGGTAAGCTGCGGAGGTGGTCTCGCCAGGCATCATAGCAGGGGCCTCAGCCTCCATGCTGCCCTCAGCCTCGGCCTCTGCCTCTGCCTCTGCCTCAGCCTCGCTCTCGTGTGAGTGGTCGTGGCCCTCGTGGTCCATGTCACCGTGCCACATCAGCTGGCCCCGAATCACACCACCGGGGTACTGGGTGGTGTGCAGGTTGATGTAGCTGCAGACAAGATGGGGGATCGGGACAGCACAACAAGTGAGACAAGGGGTTATTGACAAAGGCAAGGGGAAGCTGGGCAATAGAACACGCGTCCTGCCCAAGTACTGATCAGACAACGAGAGCAAAGAAGGTAAAGCAGGTGTCAAGTAGGTGTAACGGGCAACTGAGCACTGCATCCAGCACTGCATCAATGAACAGTCAGCAGGCAGCCGTCACTCACAAGTTCTCCTCAACATTGAAGCGCAGCTTGGCACGGAACTCCTCGGCGGTGGTGTCAAGCAGGTCGGCGGCGGTGAAGGTGCCGCTGCGGGCAAACGCAGGGGCAGGTGGCGACAACAGAGCGGAGGGTAAGAAGCATGCAGGCGAGGCGATGAGACGGCAAAGATGTGGGGTTGGCCAGCAGGCACTTGCATGGAATGCTCCCCAGGGACAAGACCAGCTTTGAAGCATGGAAACAAACGCCCAAGCACAAGCAGGGACAAAAAACTGCAGCAAACACCAGCAATACACGCGAGCAATGCACTGCAATTTAAGGTTGTAGTGCTCCCACCTGTATGTGAGGTCGCCGGAAGCCGGGTCAACCAGCACGGGTGGGTTGCCCTCAGCCTGCAGCAACAAGAGCGCCCATGACATGAAAAATGAGATGAAAGTGTTGGCGGGCCCTTGTGCTGCGCTGCTCTGATGGCACCAAGAGAAGGGCATGGCTGTGGGGCAGGGTGCAAGCAGGTAGTGATGCAGACGGTTTCCTGTGTGGTGAAGCAGGACATTGGCACAAGGTGCATCCGCCTAGCTCATCACCCACCTCATCGTTAGCAGTAGGGACCAGAATAGCCACAACACCGCCGCTGGTGGTAGCATTGCCGGCGTGGATGTGGGCCATGGTGAGGTCAGTGATGTCTGCAGCGCAGTAAGGAGGTGAGGGCTGTACATTTAGGGAGGGGAGAAGGGCACAAGCAAGTTGCCGCATGCAATGTAGCATGTAGCCGGGCGTTTCCAATGCGGCAGAGTTGTTCCACAGTGGCAGATGCGTGACTGGCAGATTGTTCCAGTAACCCTAGACCCTGCGGCCAGGGGGCAACCCCATCCACTCACCCTTGATGGTCAGCTCCCAAGAGTACTCGCCATCATCAGCCTCCATCAGCTTGAAGGTGCCAGTGGCGGCGTCCTCAACAGGGGGGATCTGCAACAGAGCAAAAGGGATGCGCGGCAGAATGAGACCAGCACAAGGGTACACACACAGCTGACATATCTCCTTGCCAACGCGGTAAAAAGGCAACATGGCTTGCTAGCTTGAGTGAGCGGGTTGGTTGGCTGGCTATTGGCCAGGGATATAGAACAGGCAGAACACCGGTTGGGTGGGTGGCTGGCTGTGTGATCACCTGGTTTTCGCCGCTGAGCTCGGCCATGAACTCCTGGTCCGGCACTGCAGAGCAGAAGAAGGTAGGGGTCAGACGGTAAGCTTGGATTGAAATGCTGGAAGGCAGTGTGCAGGAAACCGATGGCAGAATGTCGCAAAAGTTGCGGCAAAAGGCACAGTCCACAAGGCAAGGTCCGCAGTAATACAGCACTGACAACCGTTACGAGTTGGTCACAACGGGGGATAAGGCTGGCCAGCAGGACAGGAGAAAAGCGAATCTTCCTGGCTGGGTGGTTAAGAGCGGAGTTGTGCGTCTCAGAATCGCATGGCCCATACCTGGCATGACCTGGCCACGGATGGCGCCGCCCGGGAAGTCGGTGGTGTGGAGGTTGACGTACAGGCCCTCCTCGTCGGCGGCATTAAGGAGGTCCTCCATGGTGAAGCCAGACTCCAGAATGTCGGCCTCGGTGAAGGCACTGCAACACGGTAAAATGACGGCAGGATGAAAGGCTGGGGAGTTCAAAAAGTGGGGCGCGGGCAGTTACGGCTCGAGCAATCAAGAGTTGCGCGAAAGGTTGGTGGGTGGGCGGAGTAAAAGGAAACGCTGGACAGGGATTTAGGCGAATCACTGGGGCCGCAGAGACTGTGCGCTGTGTTGTGAGTAGCAGGCAATGAATTGGCAGGTCTTGAGGTGGTGGACCAACGAGTAAGTCCAGGCAGCGGTGGGCAAAGGACAAGCCAGGTGTTTGTGGCAGTCATAGGCAGGCTGACATTGACATACAGTGGCGCAGCAACAGTGCTGGTGGCACGGCAGCCTGGGCGGGGAGCGGCCTCTTACGCTGTGGCGTTGTAGGAGCCAGTGATGGGGTTAACCAGCATAGGGGGGCTTCCGTCAGACTGCAATAGGAGAGCACAGAAAGCGATGACCTTTAGTTGCAGGTTGCAGCCTGCCTAATGCATTCCTGGAGTATTACTTGGATTATTATGGCAAGAAACACGTTCATGAAATTCCTGGGATGGAAGGAGGCAGGCTTCCAATCCCCCACAAAAATGGTGGCACAGCGACCCACCTCCTCAGTGGCAGTTGGCACCAGGATGATGGCCACGGGGCCGTTGGTGGTAGAGTTGCCCACGTGGATGTGGGCCATGGTGAGGCCCTCAATGTCTGCAGGGCAGAGTTAGTGGCGGGGGGCGTGAGCGTCAGCTACCGACCTTAGGGAAGTCTGGAAACACCAGCGTCTAACCATGCGGCCGTTTGCCGATGTAAGGGTAGGAGAGTTGCGGGAGCACGCACCTGACACCTCCATAGACCACTCAATCATGCCGCCAGGAGCGGACCACATCTTGAAGGAGCCCATGGCGCCGCCCACCTCCTCCTCAGTCAGGGACGGCACCTGTGTCGCAAAGACGGCGGCAGGCGGCAAGACGACTTGGTGGGTTTCAAACCACAAGGCGGGCAAACCCCCTCGGCACCGATGCTGCATCGGTTTGAATTGCTGGGGCAAGTTTGCATGTGGCGCCGCGGAGAGTTTGGTTGGCGGGGCAGCCTCTCCAGAAGTTTGACATGATGGCCAGCTCCGCTAGCGCTTGTGCACCACCCTCACCGAGTTTCCTGCCACTTCTGGGCACGAGCTCCCAGCGCCAGAGTGCAGAGCAGCAGCACCGCCAGATTTAAACCGCGGCACATGGTGAAGGAGTGATTGTTTGGCAGAGCTTGCGACAAGGCTGCTTTAGATGCAAATGGAACAATGATACAAACAGGAGAAGTAAATCACTGGGACCCTGTTTGGCGGGAAAATGGCATTTTTTGAGCAGCTGCAAAGGAAGCTGTGCTCGGGAGGAAAGATTCATACTATGGCTTCTCCGGTGAACGCGGGAGCTAAGGGGGCAGCTGTGCGGCATCCCGCGGACCTGCATAGTCTTAATCATAGAAAGGACACTTCCAGCGGGCGGCTGAGAGCATGCTGGCTCCATACATTGTGGGCTGCAGCGTTTGCCGCACAGGACAAAGAGCCGGGCCTCTCCGTCATCGGCGGTGTACTCCACTGGTCGGGGACTGGGGTTGGAAGCAGCAAGAGACCTTAGTAACAAGAGAGGGCATGCTCACTACAACTGGAATGAGTTGTCATCCAACACGGCAGCAAAAATTGTAAAGAAGCATCCAGACCAAGGGCAGCAAGGAAGCGGTTCGATGCTGCTGCCACCACTGCCGGTGATGGCGTGGCCAGCACCCAGGGCTATGCAGCCCCTTGGCTGCCGTCAGCTGCTTGCTAGAAGCAAGCTTGGGCCTTAGCCGAGTCATGGCGCAGCTGCGGGCCGCTGCCATGACCTCCTTAACTGTGGCGGCTGACAAACTGCATGCAAGTCAACGGCCTGGTACAAATCTCTTGAAAAGGTAAGTTACAACAATGGCTGCAGCACACATGCGCAGGAACAGCCCACATGCTGCACTTAAGAAAGGCAGCATTGGAAGCGTGCTAGCCCTGCATGGTGGGGCTTCATCAATACAACAAGCAGGGCAGGAGCAACTGGGCACCAGGCCACCAAACCCAGGATAGAGCGGAGAGTCGGCATAATATCAAGCCGCCCACTTGGTCAAGGTTGGCTCTGCCATCCAACGATAAGTGCAACTAGTAGGTGAGTAACAGCTGAGTGGTGTAGTGTAGGGGCATGGCATCCCAGGAGGGAAGGATAGTGGTGTGTCAATGGATGTTCGCGCGAGGAGGCAACAATCAGCGCAAGTTGATCATGTTGTAGAATTTCGACAGGTATAGTTTCAACATCCAACATCAGCGGGGCTACTGCACGCCTCTGGGGGCCGACAGCAATGCCTGCCATCGGCGTTGCCCTCACAGGAGAGCAGCGGCCAGCAGGGCGGCAGCCAGGGTGGCGGCAACCTTGCCCACAGGCGCCAAAGCTGCTGAGGTGGCCACGGGGGCGGGGGTAGGGGCAGTGCTGTACTCGCTTCCAGTGTCAGCGGGCTCCTCTTCAACGGGTTCCTCCTCCACTGGCTCCTCATCCACATCGTCGGCACTCATGATCTGGCCACGGATGGAGCCGGCCGGGTATTCGGTGGTGTGGATATTCACATAGCTGAACATATGGAGCAGGCAGAGGTAGGGACGGTGAGTCGAAGCAGGTGGTGCTGCCAGGGACTGGGCAAAGGGGTTTAGCGGGAAAGTCCGGCAGGGTGGTAGGAGGACAGGAGGGAGGGAGACCTTGGGTGGCTATAATGCAGCAATCAGGTCAGCGCCGGCAGGGGTCTCCGCCTGAGCTAACAACGGCTTTGGAGGTAAATTGAATGCGCAAGAGCGCAGCGGGCTCAGCATGCTTGCAGCACTCATGTGAACGGCCAGCATGACAGCATGACTTTGGAGGCAGCAGCAATACTGGGCCAGGCCAGCAGGATGGCCCGCGCTGTCAACAAGCAGCGCTTGACACAGCAGCAACAACCACAGTTGACACGGAGCTGCATCAGGCTGGGCACGGCATCATAGAAGAGCGGCAACACAATTGGTGTCAAAAGGCAAAAGGCTTACAGATTCTCGGTGTCAGCCAGAGCAACAAACTCGTCCCAGGTCCAGCCCTCGGCCGTAGTGATGAAGTCGGCAATGGTGAAGTTGCCGCTGCAAAAAAGGATCAACAGAGGCCGATTGCAAATGAGAAGGGCATGAAGAGGGTGAAAATGGCAGCATTGGGGGCTTTGCTGCTGGTGCGCAGGGGGGAGCAGGGGCATGAGACGTAGGAGAAAGCAGGGGTCATGGCGATGGACTAGCACCAGAGCAGAGGCATTGCACGGAAGCACATCCACGCTTCTGACGAAGAGGCACAACAGTTCTGTGTTGGCCGCGGGTGGGTGGAGGTGGTAGGGGTTGGGCTGGGAGTGACACTGGTGGTTGGTGCTCACCCAAAGGTCAGAGAGCCAGACTCGGGGTCAACCAGCTGCGGCAGGCCTTCAGCCTGCAGCATGGCGGGATGGAAATGATGAAAACTTTCGCCACAATACTGCCCAGCAAGTGGGAGTGCAGGCAGTGAGGTGGCGGGGGG
>JAAMXP010004328.1:1935-24142 GCA_019693395.1 Ettlia oleoabundans | reverse complement strand
CCACACACACACACCACCACCACCACCACCACCACCACCACCACCCCTGCAGGATGTGGTTGAGATCATGCGCCACACGCTGGACACGCAGGCAGCAGGTGGCGGCACGGGGCTGCAGTGCCTTGACTTCACACGCAGCGGGCAGGGTGGTAGGGTGGGGTCCCAGGCAGCCGAGCGTCGGCGCTTCTTGGAGGCATTGGCCAGGCACTGCCAGGTGGGGGGGTGAGCTGTGGTGGGCATGCGTGGCGGTACAGGTGTCGATGAAGTGTCGGTGTGCAGCAGGGGGAGCTTTACGTCGGAGTGCAATGTGCAGACGTGGTGTTGGATGTCAACAGGTTTGTTGGTGGATGCATGCATGGCCGGCTGAATAGATGGGTTGCTGTTTAGAATGGTGATCCAAGTTCAGCAGGTAAAGGGGGATGCAAATCGCACTGCCGCGCCGTGCCATGCCATGATATGTCATGCTGCTGCAGCTTACGCACCAAATGCACGATACTGTCTTGTGTCCCTCCCACCGCGCCACGTGTGCAGGGCAAGGGTGATGCGGTGCTGGAGGTGTGGGAGATGCAGGATGTGGCCGACAGGATTGTGTTGCAGGTGCCCTCGCTGCAGGCCCTCATAGAGCAGCTCAACGAGGCAGGCAAGTGGGCAGCCCTGGTGGTGGGATTCTCACAGGAGTTGCACTCGTAAATGTGACTGTATGTATGTTGAGTGTGATCAGCTGAGGTGCTGAAAGGGGGGCGGCGCTCCGCGGTGAGCTTATGAGGGTGGGATTGGCGTTGATTGAGGGCTGGGGAAGGGGCTTGGAGAGGGGATGTGCTTTAGGGAGGAAGCAACACTGCCAGGCACGATGTCATGTGTGCAGGCAGCACGTTTGCCGCTTCAAAGGCCTGGTTTGGGAGGCGCAACAAACCTGAGAGGCGGTAGTAGATCCACTGGCACAACCCACCATCCATAGCCTGTTCCTGAGCACCCATTGTGCTGCTGCTCCTCCCCAACGCCTGCGTTACTGGCTGCAGGTGACGTGCTGAAGAAGGGGGCAGGGAGGTACCAAATGTGCGGCGTGAGGCTGCACGGCACCCAGCAGAGCGGGCTGGTCACCGGCAGCACTGGCTTTGGTGGTGGCTGCGGCACCAACGGCGGTGGGCCAACCTTGTCCCAGCTGTCGGCGGGAAGCAAGCGCAGCTTCCAGCAGTCGCAGCAGCAGCAGCCGCCCCCTCCACGATGGTAGCCCTTGCTGCATACATGCGTGGTTTCCTGCCTAGCCCTTCCCTATGTCTGCACTTGTCTCCTGCTTGTTTCCTTGCCATTTGAGCAGCAAGCCATCCACCTTTTCGATTCTACATCGACCTTATATGCATTTCATGTACCATATTTGATTGCCCACCAACAAGCACTGCATCCAGGAGTGGTGGTCTGCCACTGCCCATGCCACTGAGATCTGTGCACTCCCACCTGTGTTTTCCAACATTGCAATGTACTATTGACCCTGTACTGCATAAAAGGCAGGGGAGCTAGCAAATGGGGTGTGTTTGGCAGTCGGCCGCACAGTGCGCCGCTCATAACCCTAACTTTGTTGAAATTCGTGAGCACTTCACGTCACGCAAGCAGGGTGGTTGTGAGGGTGGCATGGTGAGTTTGTCAGTACAGTGCTGGTGGCTGGAAGGAAATGGACGCTAAGTAACGGAAAAGGCTCCGGTGGCACAGTGCATAGGCAAGAAAATTCAGGGGAGCACAGAAGCAGGAAACACAAGAAAGAGAACACAAGCAAGAGATGGAACACAAGGAAGAAAGGAAGGTTGCAACACAGCATGAACATTAAGTCAAAACCAGGAAAGGTATGTTGAGCATGGGACGCTTGGCAGCTGAAGAACCCGGACAGCGGCGCACCGCTGCGAAAGACAGGCTGTGCAGAGTGCGCTGTATGCACGTTGACACCACTACAGGCAGCGATATGGTGCACGCACGGTGCTTCTGACAACCGTGTTGCTGGTCAAACAAATAACCGTCCTCCCTGGCTGTAATGCAATGGGCGCGGGACCGTTGCACCAACTTACTCATCCACAAGGCTGAGTAGGTCGAATGGGTTCTCAACGGCGGTTTTAGGCGTCTCCTCATTGTCAAGTGCATAACCCTTGGCCCTAAGGTGGTCAGCCACAGCCCCAGTGGGCTTGTGGTCGGCCTGTGGGAGGCAAATTGGGGTGTGTGGGGGAAGGTTGTGGATTTGGGCTAACAGGGCCACCAGAGTGGGAGGATGCCCGGGACAACCTGATGTGGAGTGAGCAGCCACACTCAACAGCGACAGGGGGTGATGACGGCACAGCAAACTCAACGGCAGATTGGCCAAACCGCCGTGTACATCAGATGAGCATGTGTTCCCTTGCCGTATGCTGAAGAAAGAAAGACCCCTGGGGGCAGCACTGCAAGTCCAGCATCTACCCACCTTGGCCGTCTTGGCTTCCTGCTGTTGCTGCCGTGGCGCACTGTGCGAGGCCCCCCGGCCTCCCTCACCCCTGCCACCACCCCTGCCGCCACGCCCGCCATGCTCCCCTCCACGGCCGCCGGTGCGGTGGTGGGGCCCTGGCCGCCCCTCCGCTCGCCCACCAGCTGGGTGCTGCTCAGCTCCATGCTCGCCGCCATGCTGCCCACCCCGGCCACGCCCAGCACCACGACCCCGCCCAGCGCCTCGAGCAGGCACTGGCACCAACACGCGAGTAGGCCCGCCCCTGCCCCGCCCGCCAACAGCCTCGGGTCCGGCGCCTGCCGCTGGCATTGGTGCTGGTGGCGGCACTGCCGGCTTGGCTGTTGCCGGGGGAGGCGGCGGTCCATGCGCCGGTGCCTGTGCTGCTGCCGCCTTATCAGCTGGAGGCGGGGGCGGGCCCCTCGATACTGCCGCCGCCACCTCCTTCTCCTTTTCTGGTGCCGCCGCTGTCGCTGCCGCGGCCTCCTTCTCTCGCTTCCTGGCGGCTTCCTCCTCCGATTTCTTCTGCTTCTGCCGCTCTTCCAACTCCCTCAACTTGGCGGCAGTATCAGCAGGCTTGGCATCACCAAAGGGGTTGCTGCGCGGCGCTGGCGCTGCCGGAGCAGGTGGCGCGGAACCATCGGCACCCTCCGGTGCTGCTGCCTGGCTGCGCGGCTGCAGCACCAGCTTTGGTCTCTCCCTGGGGCTGAGAGGTGCCTCACCTGCAGCACAACACAGCACAGCACCAGGCAGGGGGAGCAGGCGCTCAGTTGCAGGGCGGTGGTGTGTGCTGTTGCCGCCCCGCACTCATGTCCAAACAGCTCAAAGGCATGACACAAGGATGCCGCACAGCAAGCCATGGCAGCAGAGGCAGGCTGCGACACAATTCCAGCAACATTCAGCTCTAGTTTTGCAACCAGCGACATGAGCAAACAGCAGCAGTGGCTAGAGCGCACCACCGAGTGGGCTGCGGCGCGAGGGCCAATCGCGCTCCCGCTCGCCGCCATGGCCAAAGCCGTATCCGCCGCGGTCACGCTCTTGATAGCCGCCCCGCCGCCCAAAACCGCCATCGTCATCCCCTCGATCCCGCCGCCCGAACCCGCCCCTGCTGCCCAGTGGACAGGCACAACGGCGGGCAGCCTTGCTGTGTGCAGCAGACACAGATGCTGGGGCACCCAGGAGTCTGTGGGGCCCGGGCAGGCAGGCAGGCAGGCAGGCAGCCAGCCAGCTCACAAGCCAAACGTCAGTCAGCCTTCCCTGGATGGGGAGACCATCATCCTCCCACACAGCCCACAACCGGCCCACCTGCGGTCTGCAAAGCCATCGCGGCGCTGCGGCTCCGCCACCTGGACGCGCACGGGGCGCCGCATCATCGGCTCCCCATCTGCCGTCAGAGCCTTGGCAAGATCTTCCTGCAGGTGTGTGGTGGTGGCCAAGTGCTGGTGACGATGGTGTGGAGCACAACACAACAGAAGTAAAGGGCGTAAATGCCGGCAGACAAGGCCACGAGGCGCGCTCGGTTTTTTGGCATTCTCGCCTCAGGCCCTTCTGCCCACCTGGCTGCCAAACTCAACAAAGCATCCCTTGGGCTTGCCGGTGTCACGGTGGTGTGTGATGATGATGTCCACAATCTGCAGCCGAGCATGATGGTTGTGGTGGTGAGGAGGTTGAGTTAGCCATAGGGAGTTGCAACCGCAAACAGGAGCGGGCAACACAGGGGAAGCCATGACAGGCAACGGTAATCGGCAAGCAGCAGATGAGTTACCAACCAACAAGGTGAGAAGGCTAAAGGGCCGCAGCAAGCAGTCTCGCCATGGATTGCAACCGCCTGACCGTGCAAGCACTCCCGAAATGAAGGGCTGCTGCCAGATCAGTGACGCACAGTGATGTACTGCGTGGGGTGAAGCTGGGTGCTAGGCAGCACTGTGGCTGCCTCACCTGCAGGCCCCGGAAGAAGTGCGCCACCACCTCCTCGTCCAAATCGTAGGGAATGTTGCCCAGGTAGGCCTTAAACGGCGGACGGTCGGGCAGCGGTGGCCCTGCGGCAAATGGCGGCGGGCCGCCGCCATAGGGTCCCCGCGGCTCCTCGGGGTAGGGCTGTCGGGGTGAAGCCTGAGGCCCAGGGCTGCCCGGGTAAGGCGGGCGCGGTGAGGACAGCGCCTGCATGCTCTCCACTGCATGGAGGTGCAGGGGGATGTTCAGCCATCAGTAGAGAGAGAAGTGCTTACCCCTTGTTACCTTCACGGGCGGGACCCATACCTGAATTACCAGCAACCAGAGCAACCACAGCGATCGTTTGCCGCCATCCGCCTCACCTCGCTGCATCTCCGCCTCTTCCTCCTCAACATCGTCGGCCCAATTAGAGGAAGCAGTCATAGTCCGAGAAAACTGCTGGCGGTCCGCCATCTTGAAACCCTGCTCAAAAGCGGCCAACTGCTGCCCTTCAACGGTTGGCTGCAGAAAAAGCGTAGATAATCCGTAAGATGCGGCTTTTGTGGACATTGAACAGGGTGGGCAGTTGGACAACACATAGTTGGCACTCTGCCAACGTGTCGGACACCAAGGTGCCATCACAGCTGAAGCACTCCACTAGCAATCAGGTAGTGGTGCTTTCATGAGTCTGAGGTACAATACCAAAGCCATGCTTGTTACAAGGTCTGTACTTAATTCCTTTCATGGGCTTTGTGGCCAGGTGCCGGCACGCCAAATTGCAGCTGCCGATGCCGCAACACCGCAACTCAGGTTTGTGGTGCTGACTTCCTTCTATGCTTGTCCTGGGCTGCTCGGGACTTATTAAACAGTGAACCGACGGTCAGTGCGCGATGTAACGTCAGTGTCAGCATCCGTGGCTGTGCTGCGGCCGACAGAAGGGACAGCGCCGGCAGCGCCGGTGGGTGGTTGCCAGCACGTCGGGTGTGTGCCGTGCAGCGATCGTCGTGCCAATCTTCAGATGAAGCTTGCACATTGTTCATCAGACCTTTGACACCGTAACCGAAGAGGGCGCAGTAACCTGTTCCGTCAAGATTGGTCACTTTCGGTAGCCTCCAATTTGCCGGAGGGCCTGCATGTCCGACCACCTCGCAATTGTTGCCTCTGAAGTCCAGCTGCAGCTGGTCCTCGTCACCTGGGGTTGTAAACCCCAGCAGAAACGCACAATCTCCAACCCCTGGCTAGGGTCGGCTGAGGTTTTTCCCACACGGCAACCGCAACGTCTTCAACTTTCTGCGGACGGATGGGGGCTTGCTGCTCGCGGTTGCACCCCGTGAGTCACCTTTGTGGGCACCAAAGCGCTGCGCTGTCAGCTTCTGCTCAGCAACTTCCGTCAACGGCATTGGCGTGGCTTTTGTATGCCCTGGGTGTAGGGTGACGCGCCGCAGCCGCCACCAGATGGGACGCCACAGTCCGCC
This sequence comes from Ettlia oleoabundans, assembly GCA_019693395.1. NCBI lineage: Eukaryota > Viridiplantae > Chlorophyta > Chlorophyceae > Chlamydomonadales > Ettlia > Ettlia oleoabundans. The sequence goes on along the minus strand of JAAMXP010004328.1, from coordinate 18,274 downwards.
AAGTCGAGCGCGGGCGTCAGCGCTGCCCCGACCGCCACAGCAGCAACGGCAGAGGGTCGCAAGGCAAATGCGGTGACTGCAGAGGGTGAAGCCGGAGGCTGTCATGTGGTGCCCAAAAAGATGGAGTCTCCTGATGAGGAGGGCCGCCTCAGGGCACTGCGTGCGCTGCAACTTATTGGCACCCCACCTCGGCCCCAGTTTGACGCCATCACTGGTGCGGAAAACCCACACCTACGTTGCAACAAACTGCTGCAGAGGGGCAGAAGACACCAAGGCTGTGCCATAATGACAGCACGGCTGCTTTCATGCCTCCATCCGAGATCATCGTATGCCCTTCCTTTTACCACACCTCTCCTGCCCTTTCCTCCCGTTGTGCCTGCCTGCAGCGCTTATGAAGCAGTTGTTTGACACGCCAGTTGCTGCTATTTCGTTGATAGACGAGGAACTTTATTTCATATCACGAGCCGGTGACTGGGCGTGCAGTGCGGGGCGGGAGGGCAGCTTCTGCGACTGGATGCTGGTCACACATACGCCCCAGATGCTGGTGGTGGAGGACGCGTTGGCAGACACCAGGCAAGCGGGGTGCTCGCTGCTCTTGCACTAGGACTCGCTTAGTTGCCTTTTGGGGTGGATGGCAGATTGTTGGCAGAGCTTCAGGCGGTCGTGCGTGCCCTTGTGTGTGCGCCTCAGCAGGTTTGAAGCATGCTTGTAGATCCAGCGCTGAGCTCTCAGCTGCTCCCATGCGGCCCCGCAGGTTCAAGCACAACAAGTTCGTGTCGGGGGAGCCGCACATTAGGTTCTATGCGGGCGCACCGCTGGTGTCGTCTTACGCAGAGGGCCATCGCTACGGTGGGCTCAGCTGCTGGCAGCGCAGATTGGATGTAGGTGCATGCAGTGAGCTGCAGGTATCGAGAGTGCGGAAGATGAAGGTACATGCTCGCGTGTGTGCTCTCCAAGCCTAATCAACACCTTCGGCAGCCGACCGCGGCCCAACTTTCACCAACATCACCCAGCTTTCCACAATCATTAACCTATCCGCTCACATCCCCCAAACCCGGCAGGCTCATTATGCGTTTTAGATTTCCGTCCCCGCCGCTTTGACGCCCCCAAGTACGCCATGCTGGCCCACTTTGCCGAGATTGTGGTGCGCGAGATGGAGCGAGAGCTGGTGAGCCGGCACATAACAATTATGGTGCTACACTGTGTCCCATGCTGCATGTAGGGTGCGGCATGGAGGATGCAATGTGAGCTGTGGTTTCCTCCATCTGGGTGCCCTGTTTGCCTCAGATGTTGATGCTGCAGCAGCGGGAGATGGACCGCGCCCTATCTGCTGAGAGCCACCTCATGCGCACCATGGATGCTTTCCAAGGTGCCACGCATTTCATTGGAAATGCCAGACGCCAACTTACACAGTTGGCACAGTTGGAGACGCCGCTTGTCGCGCTAGTCTCACCTCCCCACCTGTGCAGTAGTGTGCACTGAATTTGTTGCTTGTGGTGCTGCTGCTGGACAGCACACATCTGCTATTACATCGCAGTCATTCCTACCCATTGCCATGCTGACAATTTCTCACCATTGCCATTGTTCAACTGCAGAAGCAATCATCCTGCTGGACCTGTCTGCCACCACCTGGCGCATCCTTTACGCAAACGACACCTTCCGGCGCATCTGCGGGATGCCTAATCTGCTGGCCAGTGCAAGCAGCGGGGTTGCTGATGGCACTGACAGTGGCGGCAGTTCTGGGGGCCCTGCTGACTTTTGGCAGCTGTTCTCCCATGTCACTAATGGCACGCAAAGCTCCCATAACGTGAGCACGTACCTCTTGTCTCCCACTTTTAAATGGCAGTTGCCATGCTGCTGTTGCTCTCATTGGTTGCCGCTCTGGCCTTTCCCAGTAGCTGAGCTGGCTGCAGCCTGGTGCTAGTTTGTATGGCCTGCCGTGTGATGTCTGCCCCTGTTTGTCATGCTGGCTAGCTGGCTGAGTGGCTGGCTGTGCCGCCACCGCGCGCCCGCCGCGCCCCAAACCTCCACCCACCCACCCGCACACCTGCTCGTACAAACATGCACATGCACTCCCTCCTGCAGAACGCTATGCTGGCAATGGCAAGTGGCAAGGACTTCAGCCTCAGTGTGCGCCCAACCGGCGATGGCAATGGCGCTGGCGCAGACGCAGCCTGCGATGCAGAGCCACAGCCCTGTGTACTTCATATTCGCTTCAGGCCGGCGGACAATGAGCAGCTCTGTGCTGCAATGCCGCACATCGGCATCCCAGCCTGGCTGGACGTATCGGGGGAACCCGACGAGCAGCAGGACACCAAGTTAGCGGCGAGTGGCACTGCAGATGTCGCGGGGGACTCCCCTGCAGCCTCCCCCCGCCATCAAAAACCTGTCTACTACTTTGGGATAGTGAGACACTCACGCAAGACCCCTGCCTCGGTGGCAGGCACGGCCGAGGGCAGCCCCCTACCCAGCGCCAGGACCACACAGACTCCCGGCGCGACCACTGTCACCAGTGAAGGAGCCGTCAGCAGCACCAACACAGATGTGGTGAGGACGCTGGTGGGAGTGTGGGCTGGGGGCTGTCTGGGCACAGGCCTGCCCCCTGCTGGCTTTCCTGTGTGTTTGCCTGCTGGGGTACGCTGCTCCGTCGCATCCCAGCGCTATGTCGCTGTGTCGTCTGGTGTTGCCCTGCATCCTGGCAGCATGAGTTGCCCAGCAGATTGCCCAGCAGAAAAACAGAACACCCTCGCTTACGCTGTCAATGCCCACCTGCATCTGCTCCGCAGAATCTGAGCAGCCAGCTGGATTCCAGGGTGCTGCCTGCTTTCATCCAGATGCGGCCCGAAGTGGTGCAGGAGGTGCAGCTGGGGCCCCTCATCGGCATTGGCTCAATGGGGCGCTGCTACCGCGGCATGTGGCAGGTGCGGGGCTTAAAGATGGTGGAGGCGGGTGCAGGCCAGTGCAGGGAGTGGATAGATAGCTGCGTGAGTAGCTAGGTTGCACCTGGTTTGCCCATCATTCTGGTTGGCCATGGCATGTGGGACACCTAACTTTCCCCTTGCTCCTGTGGCTCTACGGCTCCCCTTAACCTAGGCATACAGCCATGGGTCCCTCACTCATACCCTGCCTAAAATTCCTCCTTACACTCTTGCATGCAGGGCGGGCGCGTTGCTGTGAAGATCATCGAGTGCTGGGAGCCGCTGACGGGGGCAAACCCCTCGCCGCTTGTTGCAGTGGAGCAGCCGTCACAGGGCCTGCAGTCTGCTGTAATTGAGGCATTGCTTGCTCGCAGCCTGAGCCACCCGCACATAGTGACCACCTTCTGCCACGGCATGAGCAGGGAAGAGGTAAGGGTAAGTGCATCCCGGTGTGTGCCAAGAGGGGGGAGGAGGAGACGCAGTGGCAGGGGAAGCGGTGGCTTTATTTCGATCCATTTGGTATTTGCTGTAAGAGCGTTGCTGGGTGCGTAGAGAGCTGGCGGTGCTTTCAATATTGTGCGCATGCAGCATCCACCACACCACTGGCAGTCCCAGTTGTTGCCACAACTGGAAGCAGAGTTGCCTGCAAGTCCACCTAGAGTCTTGAGGCTTAGCCTATAAATTACGGCCCCCCTCCTTTTGCTGCAGCTGCATGATGCGTGCAAGGTGCGGCAGCAGGTGTGGATTGTGCAGGAGTACTGCTCCAGAGGCTCCCTGCTGGACGCCATAGACAGCGGCATGCTGCTTCGCCTCGCAGATGGCGCACCCAACCTGCAGGCAATCCTGCTGGCAGCCATGGAGATTGCAGGTGGGGAGGGCATGGGCCCTGTGTGCGGGATACTGCTGGTTTTACTTGCCGCTGCCAGACAGGGCTAGAAACTGGCGCAGCTTGGCACCTGTGGTGGTGCAGCCAAGCACCGCTGAGCGGAGCCTAGCCAAGATGGCACGCTCGCAGCTGGCACCGCTGGGCTGGGTGCGTGCCAAGTGCGCTTCATGCTGCGCCTTTTGGAAGGCTGCTGCGCCGTATCACCTCGTCACGACTGCTGCGGTTGCAGGCGCGTGCGCCTACCTGCACGGCCACGACGTCATTCACGGTGACCTGACTCCCAGCAACATCCTGCTCACAAGTGCAACAAAGGACCAGCGGCGCTGGGTTTGCAAGGTGGGGTGGGAGAATGGGCTGAGCGCCAGGCAAGGACAGCCGTAACCCGCGTGCAAAATGTACAGGGTGTCGCTGGACGGGACATGCGTGTGCTGGGTAGCGTGATGTCGTGTTGCCTAGGCAGCCCACATCCGTCACGCTGGCATGCCCCTCCGAAATTTGTGCTCAGTTAGTGTGGTAATGCTGTGGTGATGCTCTCCTTTACAGGTGGCTGACTTTGGGCTGGCCAAGCACTCGGGGGGAGCCAAGGAGCTGCATAGCTCATCATTTGGCACAGGTGCGTGCGTGGGTGGCCGGCATGTCTTCAACAAGAACTAAAGGCAAAGCCCCTTGGTCTCTACCTCAGCCGCTGGTAGCCCCTGTCTTCTCCTGTTGACTGCGCCACTTTGTTGTTGACACTGTCACTTGACTTGCCACGAACACAAGTCCATCCACGCATTGGCTGCCCCCGTTGGCCGCTGCAGTCACCTACATGCCTCCCGAGCTGCTGTCTGCGGGCAAGCTGAGCAAGTCGGCGGACGTGTACTCCTTTGGCATCATCCTGCTGGAAATGTGGTACGGCCAACGCGCCTGGCTGGGCCTACCGCCCCTCCGCATACTGGCCAAAGTCAGCTCAGGTGGGCCAAGACGTGCATGCTGCTGGCTCGCCGCCACGCAGCCTCCTGCCAGCACCTTGTTGTTGGGTTGTATTGTTCAAAGCATGGTAGCGCTGCTCAGGCCGAGCAGGTTGCATGTGCGCCATCATGCCACCACACGGTAGGGTGGTTACTTCCGCCTTGTGTCGTCCACGCGGCCTGCCGCATCAGCGCCATGCCTGCCCACCTGCCGCCCTGTGCTGCCGCTTTGCCTTGCCGTAGCGTCCGCTGCCCTGTATTTTCCCGTGCTTGCATATGGCTGTTTCACTTACCCCTCGCAGGTCTGTTGCCTTTTGAGATCCCGGTGGATGCACCTCAGCCGCTGGCATCCATCATGCGTCGCTGCCTGGACTTGGAGCCCGGTGGGCGCCCCACCTTCAGCACAATACTGGGGGAGGTGCAGAACATCTTTCACACTATTGTCCGGGGTGCAACACGCGGAGCATCACCCCAGGTGCACACACCTAGTATGCCGTCGCAGCTAGTGGGAGCGGCGCAACTGGCACCAGCGCTGCAGCCAAACCAACCAGCGATGCCAGGGCAGCAGCGGCTTGCCTCAGCGCCCCCAGCCTGCAACGAGTCAGGCGTGGCATCCCCTTTCGCTGCTGCTGCAACCGGGGCGGCGTTTGCAGCAGTGAGCCCTCTTGACACTGCACAATAAGTCATCTCACCGTTCCCCGCATGAACCCCATTGAGTAGCGCTATGCGTTGTTACCAAATTTACGTAAAGTTAGCCCTGAAGCCCAGCATGGTGCACAGTGCGCTGCCTGGCACCCTCGCAATCCTGTTCCTCTCCCTGCCTGTATTCACTCGGTTCCTTCTTTCGTGCTTCTTTCATTTTTTCTTCTCTACTGTTGCTTGAGATTTTCATCTTTACTTGCGTCTGACCCTGCTCGTACCCAGCCCTATCTCTAGAGTGGCAGACTGCGCCCCACGCGCATGGATCTGCTTCTTCGACATGAAGGGTGCATTGCTGGTGGGCGTTGATACATTGGCGCGCCTGCCCTTCTTTCTTGACGAGAAGAATGGGCTGAACACCAATTAATGAATACATTTTTGCATTTGGCTAATCTTGTGAGCTCATGTCGTTTGAACTCCTGACAGCGCTTGTGCACGCGCTGGCTGTCTGCCTCTGCGCTGATCTCTTCCTGCAGTATCGTTGCTTCAGGACGGTTCCTGTCCATGGTTCTGTCAGTTGATGCCATGAAGCTCGGAATCCTCTTCAATAGCTTTCATTACAGCTATATTCTGTGTTCCTTAGCGGCGAATTGATTTTCAAACAAAAGCAAGGAACCAGCATGCGAGGTGCTGTGCAATCATTGAATTGACAAAGCAAAGTGATTCTGACAACCCGTTCAACTCCGTAAGGAAAGCTGGAAGGCAACGTGCCTGGCTGCGCAGTGCCAGGGTAAAGAAAAGAAAGAGAGAGAGAGCTGTGCAAACCATCATAGTGTCGTGTTGTTTGGCAACAGAGCAGCCGTTGGCCGCGTCATGCAGGTTCCCTGTGGGCAGGTGCTGGATAAGTTCAGCACCCCTCAGCCACCTGCGCCGGCAGCTGCTCCTGCTCCTGCACCGATGCATGTGAACCCTGCCTCCCCCCCGGCTGCTTCTGCTCCTGCTCCTGCACTGGCACCTGCAAACCCTGCACAGCTGCCGCCTGCGGCTGCTGGGTTGCCGCTGCTGAGTCGCCGCCATCTGCGGCCACTGACTGCGCCACTTGCATCGCCCACTGCAGCTGCTGGCGGTAGTAGGGCTCCTTGAGGTCAAACTTGCCCCGCGACTCCTGCAGGTGGGCAGCAGGCAGATAGGACAAACGACTGAAGTGGACGGCAACTCCCCATGCCAGTGCATCTGACAGGCATGTGGCAGCATGGGGAGTTGCAAGGGAAGAAGAAGTGGCTAGCTGCATGGCGCTGATGGGATATAGTTTATTTCAGTTCGTTTTTTGGAGAGGCTGGAGTCAGGCAACAGCAGTACGCGGCGCGGCCTCGCCCCAAACCCATCAGCGTGCATGTTGCGGGATGGCATGCTGTGCCTCACCTGCATGGGGCCCCCAGGCTGCAGCGGCGGCGCCCGCAGCGTGACGTGCACGTCGTAGCTCTGCCGGCTGTGCGCCACCAGCCGCATCACGCCGCTCACTGTGGCACCCGGCTGCGCAACAGTCAGCGGCTGCTCCATCAGACACCTCAGCTGGAACCTGCAAGCGCATAGGAGACAGGCGGGCATGGGATGCAAGTGCAGGCTGTGCCGGCTGTCATGCCTGTTCAATAAAGCCTGCTCGGCGATGGCACAGCCCCAGGCAATACCCGTGACCCTATGCCCACCACGCTGCCCAGGTATCGGTGTGCGCACCAGTGCGTGACAGGCAGCCCTGGGGCGGTGGAGAGCCAGCGCTGCGTCTGGCTGCCATCAAACAGCACGTCAAACCAGGACGCCACACCGTGCACTGCAGGGCATCAGGCAGCAGGCAGAACCACAGTGAGACTGGAAAGTGTGCAGCTGGCTTAAGTGAGGCTGCAGCGAAAGTAAAGCAAGGCGCTGCTCCCTGGCACACTGCAGCCGCAGCACAGCAGGGCTCCAGGCGACCCGCCTTTAAGGCAGGCAGCAATCCAGGCACACCAACTGATCAAGGGCAGATGATTAAAAACCAGTAGACCGCCAGCGCTGGCACTCAATGTGAGCCTTCAGCCGAGCAGTGTTGGCACAGGCCAAAGAATTGGCAAGCCTTGTGCACGCAGCGCACCTGTGCAGGGCACGGCCACTTGCAGGCTGAGTGGTATGGTGATGTCATACAGCTCCTGCTCAGTGATGGACATGAAGTCGAAGGTGGCTGTGACGCAGTTGGACACCAGCACGTTGGGGGGAATCTGGTCCACCACCACCTGCTGGGGAGATAAGGGACAAACAGGATGACGGGAAGGGGGGGGGCGTGGGTGTGATATGATGCGTGGGTATGATTTGAGTAGGGCTGACGTGATGGCGAGGCCAGGCGGGATGGGTGCAAGCGCTGTCCTACTTTGATTACGATAAGTGTATGCAGGCCAGGATGGATGGACATCGCAGCGCACCTGCCCAAAGTAACCGGTGGTGGCGGGGCCATGCAGCGCAGTGAGGTTGACTCCATAAAAGTCGTTAGTCTGGAAGAACGTGCTCTTCTGTGCCACCTCGCTGTACAGCCCCTCGTCGCTGTATGCACACACATGCACGCGGCCCAGGCGCGGGAACATCTTGCCTGCAGAGTGCAAGGAAGGGTGTCAGAAAGGGCAAGGATGGAGGTGCAGGAGGACGGGGCTGACACATGGGGGTTGGATCGTGCCACCAACGGGGCGGTATAACGCGAAGTAAGCAGGCCAAGCGGCATTCAGCGCCTATGTTTTGTTGGAATCAAATGCTTGAGCGAAGGACGTTTGCTAAAAGAGCAGAGCAACGAGCAATGCGGCGGAAGCAGCCAGCAGCCCGGCGCCTTTGGTCACTGCACCCAGCACACCGCCTGTTGCTGGATGGCGCAAGGCAGAAGGGAGCTTGGGCAGGCAGACAAGCAGGTGCACGCCGGCAGCCGGTACCCACCCCCTGTCTTGAGGTGCTTGTCCCGTGCAAACAGGTAGCTCTCAATCATGCGCTCGTTCACCAGCAGGGTGCCCATTGGCTCGCTGACAAGCACATCAACCTGTGTGGGGGACAGGCACGGCTTTCCTGACAACATCACACTCCACGCACCGCATGACTGGACACTGTGATACTCCAACAGCAAGGGCAGGCATACGCTGCAAAAGTCATTGCGCGACGGATGCCCACGTGTGCCCCTCCTCTGCAAAGGGTGCCCACCCACCTTCTCGGGCAGTTCCACCTCCTCCACCTTGCCATGCAGCACGCGGATTCGGTCCCCTATGGCGGGGTTTGTGGCAGCCAAACGGCGTGCGTGGTGTGCCATGTCGCTGGCCTCCACTGCATACACCACACGCGCACCCGCCTGCAGCAGGGCAAACCATGTGGGTGGGTGTCACAGCGGAGTGGCGGTCAGCGCAGTGGAGGGAGGCTGGCCAGAAAGGAATGCAGCAGGCGGAAACTCAGCAGGCAAACAGCGCCGGAACATGGCACTGTGCTGACAGGCAAGCTGCAACCAAGTGCCGCTGGTGCATGTGTGTGTGTGGGTTGTGCGGCAGTAGTGCAGCAGGCCAGCTGGGCCTGACTTAGTGGCAGCGCACAAGGTCCCACCTGCGCTGCAAAAAGGGAGAGGATGCCTGATCCACAACCCACATCCATCACCGCCTTGCCCTCAAAGTCTGCCGGGTTCTCCAGGATGGCGGCGTAGTAGGTGCCTGCGGGGAAGCAGCAGAAGCCGGCTGCCAGGCTTGTCAATCTAATGACTTGAGCACCTTTTTGAGCGTGTGATAAGCTGCAAGAGAAGATCAGACACGACTGCACCAGACCAGACTAGAGCAGACAAGCTGGCAGGCAGGCAGTGAGGCAGGAGGCAGGGAGGTGGACAGCGAGAGCCAGGCCAACAGCCAGCTCCACGTCTGAATAGATCAAGCTTTCCAGCCGTGCAGCAGCCCGAGGCATGCAGCCCACCAGTACTTGCATGCACCCGTCACACCCCAGCCCGGCAGTCACAGGCAGCCGTCAGGCAGGTGGCATTGCAACGCTACTCCCAAGAGAAAGCGTCGCCGCTGTGGCAGCGCACCTGTCCTAATGTAGTCCTGCAACATGTTCTGCTGGTGTTGAAGGCAGCCATAGTAATGAAAGTCTGCGGAGGCAGTGAGGCGAAGCAGCGAAAAGTCAGGATGCAAAGGTTGGGTTTGAATGGCGCTGGCCTGGCATGGAGGTACAAGCGGGCATGAAGCCCCATGGGCGGGGATCCCTTGGGGGGGGGGGGCGGGGGTCCCCACCCCTTGGTCTGCAATCCCTGCAATTTGCACATGCCAAGCCAGGCAAAGGCAATCATCGGAGGCAAAGGCAGCGACATACTGCAGCAGAGTGCTCACAAAGGTCTGCGCTGCCCTTGTCCGTCTTTTGGTCAAAGTGGCAGGCACCTCCCAATGCCTCCCCGTCTCCCTGCCGCTGCTGCTGCTCCTGCTGTGGGTTAGCGGGGGGCTGCGCCGCATCCTGCGGTCGCTGCGCCGCTTGGCCTGATGCTTCTGCTGAACCACCCTGGCTGGCATAATTGTGCAACTCTTGCAGCGCACTTGCCCCCTGCGCATCCACGGCGCGAAGGATAAGGGTGGAAAGTGCGGCGCCGCCTGGCCCAGCCGGACCCCGCAACATCAGCACGTTGCTGCCTGCCTGCCACACCTGCATGTCAGCAAGGGCGGGGGGGGCGCGCTAACCAGCGAGGCTGTCTGGAGCAGGGAGCAGGCTGCAGCTCGGGCTTGTTGTTGGCAGCGGTGACGGCAGCTTGCATGTGTGCATGCACACTTGGCACACTTCCGACACCCACGACGCTGTCCTGCATCCCACCTTGCTTGCGTCCAAGGCCAAGCGGTGCACGATCGCATCCGCCTCGTCGTGCATCAATAGTGCTTGACGGCCCGCTTCCTGTTGCAAGCGCAGCTGCACCTGTTGCTCGCTGGTCGCAAGACATGCGCTTCCTTGGGACTCGTTTATGACGCTCAGGGCTGCACTGCCCAAGAGCAGCCCAGCTCCCATCCTGCCTGAACGAAAACCACCGCTGCTAGCCGCCGGGCGGACCAGATTTTCCTGATCAATCCAATTGAGCCGGAGATGGCGACGATGGCGGCGTGCAAGACGCGGCAACCAAGTGCGAAATATGCCCGTGCAGGTTGCAACAGGAGTGCGCCTGCTGGCGCTTGCAAGAGTCAGGTCTTCAGATCGCACGCGAACGCATGATGGCTTGCCAAACAGGCATCCCTGGCTCCGGCTGGACACTGCCAACCTGGCTTTCGCGCCCTGTCGTGCCCTGTCAAGTGCGTGGCTACCAACAGTAGCGGCACTTGCAATACGAAATTCGTGGTGTTGCTGTTCATTTGCCCGGGTTTGCAAACTCAGTGACTCTGTGGCGCCTGCCCCCAACAAAGCAACTGTTCAGGGAGGCGGTCCCTTAAAACACGGAGGTAGAGCTGTGATAATCTTCTAGCAATGGGCGCGTGCGTCTCGCGCCCACCGACCGTAAGTTTCGGCATATAGCAAGGTCACGTCGCCCGCTTATACTACTACAAGCTGGTGCCAAAGTCAACCATTCTGCACCGCAATGGCCGATAAACAGCCCCATCTGCCCTGCTGCATTGCAGGAAGGCGCCTCACCAAAAGGGGCAGCGCCGCCACTGGCAGTGACGCGGGTGCTGTCCAGAGTGGCGCCTGAGGGGACCACCACACCTGACCAGCCACAGCAGAAGCCGCAGCTTGATGTGCCGGCAGCTCCCCAAGCTGACCCGCAACTCATGGAAGCACCCAATGAGGAAGGGCGACTCAAATCAGTGGGCGAGCTGGAGCTCATTGGCGTGCCTCCACAGCCTAAGTTTGACGTCATCACAGGTGTTGAGGAGGACAGGCGAGACCCTCCACTTTGTTTCGTCTGCAGCCCAGCTCTGTGGGAGCTTCTCAAAGCCATGGCCATGCCTGTGATTGCATCAACTAACCAAGCACTGCATACCATGGCAAATGGGTGTTGGGGCCCTCACACGCTTGTGTGCCCCATCCACTGCCGGCATCCCACGCTCTCCTGCCCTGCAGCGCTGATGCGGCAGATGTTTGAAGTGCCAGTGGCAGCTGTGACGCTGCTAGGCCAGGAGCTGCACTTTGTATCGGGCCCAAATGAATGGGGCTGCAGCACCCAGCGGGAGGGCAGCTTTTGCGACCGTCTGCTGGCCTGCAAGACGCCCCAGATCCTGGTGGTGGAAAACGCATTGGAAGACGTCAGGTGAGCACCTCTCCCTGCCTCACACAGGACAACGCTGATTGCGCCTTTGCTTCTCCCTGGACATTAGCTTACCTGCATCGGTGAAGCCAGATGAGTGTGTGAGGCCGGCATGGAACACACCTGACCACAGCCTCCCCCTGGAAATGCTGGGTGCCTGCAGGTTCCAAAACGCTGCCTTCGTCACCGGCCCACCCTACCTTAGGTTTTACGCTGGCGCACCGCTGGTTTCATCGCATAGGGAGGGACACCGTTACGGTGGGTGGGGATGGCATCGTGAGCAGCGGTTGGCACCCAATCTCTTCGCCTCATTGTGTGTTGTTGTCAATCATTGTCCCTGATGCAGGCACACTGTGCGTGTTCGACACACGGCCCCGTCAGTTTGATGCCGTCAAGTACGCCATGCTGGCCCACTTTGCCGAGATTGTGGTGCGCGAGATGGAGCGAGACCTGGTGAGCCGGCGATGTGGCTGCTAGCACCACTAGGGCAAATCCACATATGTCCGCCTTGTTATATATTTTTTATGCTGGCTCGCCATTCAACACTTACGATATTGGAGTTGATAAGGCCCTCATCTGCTTTGTGTGGCACAGGTAATGACGCTGCAGCAGCGGGAAATGGATCGCGCTGTGGCTGCTGACACCTACTTCAGTCGCACACTGGACGCTTTCCACGGTAGGCTTGATGTGGTGGCATCACGCTCTGTCGGCATCACCGTCATCAGTTTCCATTAGGCACAATCAATCATCGTGAGTCTCATTGCTCACCTGTCGCTGCCTGCCTGCAGAGGGAATCATTCTTGTGGATGTCTCCACCACAATCTGGCGCATCTTGTACGCAAACGACAATTTCCGCCGCGTCTGTGACATGCCCCATCTGCTGCTGGAGCCGTGCCCAGGAGACACCAACAGCCCGGAAGCTGTTGATTTCTGGGCATACTTCAGCCCTGCCACCACCCAGAAGGAGCACTCCCTTGATGTGAGGTGGCTGCCTTGGCCTGCCAGCGTGGCACTCCACTGCTGCTTCTCAAGCCTTTGCCCCGCTTTCCAAGCAGCGGCAGCTCCACTGAATTTTGCCATTTGCACCAAACCCCAGGGAAACCCTCTTCATATGTCAATTGAGGTCTTTCCATCGTGTGTATGCTCCAAGGGATATTGTTGATTTGCAGGCGCGAACTACATGGCTGAACCACCCCACTTGCACTCACCAATGCAGGCTGAGATGCTGGCAGTGGCCCGCAGACAAGAGTTCAGCCTTGCTGTGCGTTCAATTGGCAACAGAAGCGGTGATGGCGGCCAAAGCGCGGCTGGTTCTCAGCAGCCGGGCGTTTTGCATATGCGTTTCCGCCCTGCGGATATTGAGCAGCTGCGCGCCGGCATGCCGCACATCGGCATCCCATCCTGTTTGGACGCAGCCAAAGAGGCAGCAGAAGAAGGGGCCAGTGACACGGCCGCCACCACTCCACGCAAGCCAGTCTACTTCTTTGGCCTAGTGAAAGGTTTACGTGATGTGGGAAGCAAGCAGGCGACTACTCCCAGCCCCGCACCCTCCCAGACTAATCTCAGCGCCGGTGCAGCCGCCAGCACAATCGCGACCGAGTTTAGTCTGGTGCGCACACACTACCTGTGTGCTTGCTTGCTTCATCGCTGGGGTTGTCATTCCCAATTTCTTGTGCAGCCTTTGCAGGGTTTCCTTCCCACGCCCGCAACAGTTTTTGCTTGCGTGTTCCAGGTTGTTTTCACCCCGATTGGCCAGTTTTCACCCCGCCTTACCTCTATCTGCTTTCCATGGCCTGCAGACCCCTGTTGGCAGTCTGGAGAACACACTCATGCCTGCTTTCATCCAGATGCGGCCAGAGGTGGTGAAGGAGGTGCAGCTGGGACCCCTCGTTGGGACGGGCTCTTATGGGCGCTGCTACCGAGGCATGTGGCAGGTGAGTTGCATGGGCAAAGTGGGCCATAGCCAGCTTCCATGCCTGCCTGTGATATCACAGCCACCGCAGTGATGTGGATGTGCTCCCTGTGGCCCTTCCACACAGGCTCCCGCTGTAGCTGCTTGTTTGAAGTGGCATTACCAGCTCTTGACAGAGTATCTCACTTGGCAGCGGTGCTTACAACTTCCACCCACTTGCTTGCCCAAACAACCAGAGCGTACCTCCTGTCAGCTGATTCATATACAGCGCCCTAGTGCACTGCAGGGCGGGCGCGTTGCAGTGAAGATTATTGAGTGCTGGGAGCCGCTGCCGGGGGCAAAGCCCTCGCCGCGGCAAGCATCGGGGCCACCCCCACAGGGTTCGCAGTCAGCTGAGGTGGAGGCACTTCTGGGGCGCAGCCTGAGCCACCCACACATCGTGACCACTTTCTGCCATGGAATAAGCTCAAAGGAGGTTCGTATGCATGTGCATCCTTGACTGGCCCTGCATGCATGGGTGTGTTTTGGGTGACGTCGGTGCGTGGCATTGCCTGGGCAGTCGACACGCCCCTCCTGCTTTGGCATTAATACTGTGTGCCTGTCCTTTGCTGCTTTCAATGGACAGTGTTCGGTTTTCTGCTTTATTGCTTTTGTATCTAGGAAAAGCCAGTTCTCAGTCCTCTTAAACCTGAACGCTTGAGGCAAATCTCATGCCCCTGTGCATCTGTTGCAGGTGCCCAGCATGGGCAGGCTCCAGCAGCAGGTGTGGATTGTGCAGGAGTACTGCTCAAAGGGGTCCTTGACGGATGCCATCGACAAAGGTTCCCTGTTGCGCTCCCAGGACGGACCCAACCTGCAGGCCATTCTAGCAGCGGCGCTGGAAATTGCAGGTGCGATTGTCGTGTTGCAAGCAAGCGCAGCAGGCGTGGCAGGCCACCAGCTGGTTGGGGCGCAGGGGTGCATGCCCATCCGCCATCAGCACCTTCCAATGGCACATATAAGGGCTTGCAATGCATGTTCAGTGCCATATGTGGCAAAATTGGGCCCCGCGCTTGAAAGCTGCTGTGCCCCTCCTGCTCGACACGTGTTCTGTGCTTGCCGTGCCTCTTCCCCTACCAGGCGCTTGCGGGTACCTGCACAGCCATGATATCATTCACGGGGATCTGACACCCAACAACGTCCTACTCACAAGCGCAATGAAGGACCAGCGGCGCTGGATTTGCAAGGTGGGTGTTCTGCAGGGGGCCCACGCTGGTTCTTGCGATGCGCTGGTACTGACGGCTGAGCCACGCCCAGCAACATCGACTTGCACTCCGCTTCCTGTGACACCCGCCGCTTTGCCCGCTGCTACCCTGCTGTGCAGGTTGCTGATTTTGGTCTGGCCAAACAGGTTTCGGGGGCCGAGGAGCAGCATAGTTCGTCCTTTGGCACAAGTGCGTGTGTGGGTGTGCACATGGAGTGTGGGATGGGGTGGCAGGGCATATACATTTGCTCTCAGTTTAAGCTCTTCAGGTCTGGCCCCTCTTGCACGTTCGCCGCAGTACATCATTTTTCCACTTGCATCTCCCTCTCTCTAAGTGTGCACAACTCTTGACTAACCTCAATGACTGTTATTTGGTGCCGCCATCGACAAGCAACTCATCCTCTCTTGACCATCTTGCCGCCCCTTTTGCAGTCGCCTACATGCCTCCTGAGCTGTTATCTGTGGGCAGGCTCAGCAAATCCTCAGACGTTTATTCTTTTGGCATCATCCTGCTGGAAATGTGGTACAGCAAGCGTGCATGGCTGGGCATCTCGGCACACTGTGTGCTTGCCCAAGCGAGCTCAGGTGGGTTGAGGAAGGAGGGGAAGGTGTTGGTTGCAAAGCGCAGTGTCACAGACTGAGGCCCACGGCAAACACGGAGAGGGAACAGGTACCGGCAGCACCTCACTGACATGTGTTTTCACCACCCCCTTTCACTTCTGCTGCCATGCCCCTCCCCTTGCAGGCCGACTGCCTTTTGAGTTCCCCAGTGACGCGCCCGATGCACTGGTCTCTCTCATGCGCCGCTGCCTGGACCTGGATCCTGAGCGGCGGCCCACCTTCAACACCATACTGGGGGAGGTGCAAAGCCTTGCAGCCAACGCTTCCCGCCCTCCACCCCCCACGCCCCCGACACCAGCATTGGCCACACAGGAGGCAGTGGCAAAGCCGGCGCATATCCCTAGCCATAGCGGCGGCAGATCTGCCACTGCCCACCCGGCCAACGGCAGAGCTTCAGCGGCCTCCCCATTTGCCTCTCCATTTGCCACACCCACTGTGAGCAGCGCAGAGTCGGCAGTGAGCCCCACTTCCACGCTGCAGCCAGGCGCATAGCCCTGTCACGCCCCTTGTGAATCTGGCAGTATGTCACTGGACAGCTAAAAGCAGTTGGCTGCTATTGCTGTCGGAGTTTATGACATGACATTGCACCAGCATGTGTTCAGGTGCCAGCACATATATGTTCCACCCTCCACCTCCTGGTGATACAGGGAGAGCTTCCAGAGTCTCCATTCATTTGCGATCACTTCCCCTTTTCCTTCCTTCACCTGCCACCCCTTGTACCATCGTGCGTGTTTCAGTATGCCATGCCGACCTGTGCCTTTCCAGGCCCGCTCGATGATCTTCCATACTCACAACATATAGGTCGTGCACAAGGCATGCATTTTTAGCGCTTCGACATGTGGCCAGATTGTGCGGCCCTTTGCCAACGTTTTTAAAGCATGAAGCCCCGTTCATGCCACGAGTGACGTACCCCC
>JAAMXP010004321.1:0-32740 GCA_019693395.1 Ettlia oleoabundans | reverse complement strand
CCCTATCTCACAAAATACCATGGTTATTGGGATGGGGGCTGCCATCCCTTGTACAAGACTGCAGGAGAGCCATGCGCTGGCAGTACACATGCTGGCGTTCAACCATGTGGACCCCTCTCTGGGCAACCTGTTTGCCACCGTGGGCAAGGATCAGGCGACCGTTTATGATGGGGAACACATGGGGAACCATGTGAGCGTGATGGTGCACTTCACAAACGCGCCCACGCAACATGCTCCTGGCGGTGAGCTGCAGGCGCTTGCCTGGCTGAGCGCTGCAGGCTGGAGCGACCACCCATCCGGCGATGCCTGCCTGGCGGTGGCAGGCAGCGACATCAACATCGCAGGTCTGCAGCGGTGGTTGTGACCATCACATTGCACCAACATCTGGTTGTCTCGCACCTTGTGCTGAGGCTGTCAACGCCCCAGTCGGCAAACAGCCAGTCAACAGCAATATGTTACCGCCGGTTCTGCTGCGCTTCATCCCCCGGCCCCCCACCCCACCCCCCCACCCCGCGGCCCGCTTGCTTGCCGCAGTGATCAGCATTGCAGAATCGCGCGTCGTGCGGCTGCTGTGTGGCCATACTCGGGAGGTTATAGAGCTGGCAGCGGTGCGAGCAGCGCCACGCCTGCTTCTGTCCCTGTCACGTGACGGGAATCTGCGGCTGTGGGACATCCCCTCAGAAACCTGCCTCTCCAGCCTGCAAACCGACGCAAGCTGCATTGTAAGTGGGTCGGCAGCTAGGGAGAGCAATTAACGCAGTGGCATGTCCGGATTAGCCTGTTAACTGGCTAGCAAAATGGTTGGCCGGCGCAGCTGCTTGTGGCTGGATCTCTTTGCGCAAGTGTGCACTCACAACTACTCTCCTCAAGCATAGTGCTGCCTGCACATACCTTGCCTCCCTAACCTGCATGCTGGTTGCATGCGATATTGTCTTCTCCCAGGCGTTGGCGCCAGATGCGGGTAGCCTGGTATGTGGGAACAGCAGAGGCCGTCTGCAGCAGTATAGCATAGCTGCAGCGGTTGGAGGAGCAGCAGCTGGGGCAGCCCTGGCAGCGGAAGCAGCTCAAGCAGCCGTGCCGCAGCCGCGCGTTGTTGAGGGCAGCCGCCGCATGCTACAGTGCCAGGGCAGCTGCCACAGCGACGCCGTTGACTGTGTGGTGAGGGACTGCTGGCTCGGTTGCTTGTCGCCTGGGCTCATCATGCGTCTTCCTTGCAACCGCTCCCTTATCAATGCGTTGTGGCTGCCGATGTTGCTTGCACCCTGCTGGCAGTGCACCCACAGAGGTGGCTTCATCTCGCTGGGTCTTTCTCGTGCTCGTTGCTACGTGCTGCAGCGCTTCCTGCCAGGCGGGCGGCTGGCCACCAAATCGTGCGATGGCCGCATGTTTGTGTGGCGCTTTCGCAGCAGCAGTGCTGATCCTGGCATTGGCGATGGCGGAGTGCAGCTGGATGTGGAAGCGACCTGGAAAGTGCCCAACTGCACTGGCGGTGGCTGGCAGAATCGCTGCCAATTTGGCAGCACATGCGATGGGCGCTACATTGCCGTGGTAGGTGCATTCTCTGCTAAGATGCTTGCCGCCGGCCTGCCTGCTGGCCTGCCTGCTGTCAACAGCCTGGCAATGCAACCCTTTGCAAGCACTCCTTCTTGACTGCTGGCAACAACTTCGATTTCATCTCGAGTCTGCTTGGTCGCTGCTCTTTGCCATGAGAAATTCTGCAGCTGTGTGGCTGGTGCAGGGTAACAGCAAAGGCGACTGCTATGTGTTTGACTCTGAGAGTGGCGAGCGGGTGACGCATGCCAGCGCTGTTCGTGTGTCAGGTGAAGCTGGGAACCCAGGCCTGTATCGGGAGGTGCTAACGAGTAACGTGTTCAACATGAAATGGGCTCTGTGCAGGTTGACTGACTGAGACAGTTACTACTGATTCGTTCTCACTTCATTTTGGTTCTCATTCGAGGTTTAGCACCTGTCATGCCTGCACTTGCAAAACACTCCTACCTGTAGCGCCGGTGCGAGCCTGCGCGCTGTCTGAGGACTGCCGGCACCTTTTGGCGGCAATTGGGAAGGGCTTCCTCTTCCGGTGAGAGCGAACAGCGGCTGCTGCTGCTGGGTTGCTGCTGGCCGTCCGCTGCCTTGCATTACCGTGTTAGCGCTGAAGCAAAGTTATTGTGACATCCATCTACCGGCTTGCATGATATCATTATATTCATGCGTGTTTACAGGTTTGAATATCATGGCATGTTCGGCTTGCAGCATTCTTTATCCAAACCCGGCAGCGCCGGCGAGCTGGAGGGCAAGGAAAATACAAACAGAGAGCAGCAGTGACTGCACTGTAAGGCTGCTTTCACGTACAAGGCACCAATAGGGTAGCCGGCCTTGGCGTTCCTGTGCGCAATCGGTCATACCTTGAAAACTTGCGGCATATATGGACGGGAGGAGCTCTAGGGCTGCTTGGCCCATAGCTAACCAGCGCAAGTGAGCGAGCAAGACGTCTGCTGCATTAGGCCTGTCACAGTTGGTTACATGGCAGGCAGATGCGTAACAGGAAAACGTAGTAAACAGTAGGCTGCATCAACAGCGGCACTCAGGACAGCATCATAAGCGAAGCACAAATGAAATGGGATGCAACTTCTGCAGCGGTTTGCCTCTCAAGAGTACGTCAACACTGTGTCCTGGCAGAAGGAGGTGCTGCTGCTTGCTGCTCCATCACACTGTCTCTGGCACGGCTGCCATGCCGCCTCAGCTCAGCTGCCAGACAAGCGCTTACCATTCAGCGGTACATCAGTTGTACACACTGGACAGGTAAAAGTACACACCGGCCAGTGCCACCGCGCCTGCCACCAGACCGATCAGCAGGGCGCTGTTGTCGCCGCTGCCACTGCCCCCTTCCGCCAGCCCTCCCCCGCTCTGCAGCTTCTGCCACCGTGCATTCATGCTTTTTGAGTCATTGCGCCCGGCTGCGCCAGCATAAGGCTTGAACCGGCGTTTTGGTGCATTGCAGACGGGGCACCTACATGACATGTATGCAAGGATTTAGTTTCCAGGGGAACGGGTGAGAGATAGCACCCCCCCCATAACACCCACATCAGTTTTCTGCATTTTGTTGCACTGAAACAAGCGCGTAGCTTCGAGTGAAGTTCCATAGTGCAGCAAGCTCTCCAGGCGCGGTGTTTCCCGCCTGTTGCGGGCTGACAGCAAAATGCTGGGGTGATTCCATGGATTTCTTACAGTCCGATTGGCATGGAAACCAGGGAATCCTGCTGTGGAAAATGTGTGGACAACCATGGAGCCTAGTGGAAGTGCAAGTTAACACACGCACGCAAGGACGCCCACCTGTAGCTGCTGGATAGCTTCTCAAAGGGCCCTTCTAATCCATCGTAGATGTAGCCGCAGTCGACGCAGATGTAGGCCGCCTTCTGTTGCTGTTTTGAGGCCGCACGTGCAAACACGTTCAGCTGGGCGGGCGCTCGGCGGCGGGGGAGGGCAGGCCGCACCTGCATGGCAAGGTCATGGAAGGTGTTTTGCGCTTGGCTATTGGTTGCATCATCACTTTGCAAAACTTTGGCAAGAGGTTTGCGCTACAATGTTCTTGTTGCTTGGCTGCCTCACTGGCTGGCGGCAACAAGATAGGCTGGCGTCATACTGCCGTGGCACCACCACTCTCAAAGGGTCGCGTGCCCTCTGACGCCGCCCACTACCGACCTGCACGGGTCTTCCGGCTGAAAAAGCCCTGCTCGCAAGCCGTGCAGACCGGGGGGCCAAGTTGGCCGCCAATGCCGAACACGCCATGGTGTATGGAATAAGCTGATGTCTGGCTGTATCAATCACGTTCAGTGGTAATGTCAATTTTCTAACCAATGCGCAAACCATGCTTTTACCTGCTCAAGGCGAGCTCTCTCGACCGTGCTGCGATCTGCTGTGCCTTCCGACCTGGCTGCTCTTGCGCACAAGCCGTGTTGCAGGCATCTGTTACTCAGTTGGTGCACCGGGGGAACCGACTGATGCTCCGGCCAGGACGTGCACCAGGGCGTGAACAAGCAATGAACCATAATGTAAAGGTAGACGAAGGCCGGGTGCTGCAGGCTGAAGTTCAGCAGAATGTGGTTGGACCCGCATAAGTAATGGCCCTTGAAAGAGAGCAGGTTCCGGGCGGCACCACACACCACTGGTGCCGGTGCAGGTCTGTTGTGTGCTTCAACTGCAGTTGGTGACCCATCTACCTTGCAGCTTGCGCTGTGGTGGAGCTTGTGGGAGAATTTGTCGGCCTCAGTGCGTTCTGGGGATGCCCTGTCCGCATTGCTGTTCCTTCTGACGCAGTCCAATGTGACAGTTGGCGTCGTCCAGGTGGGTGGGATGTTGTGCTACCTGGCCTCGGCAAACGTAATGCATCAATGCTCGTCCTATCTTGGTGCTACACGTAGCTGCTCCTTAGAATGCAGGGCATCAATGGTGTGCTCCAGATGCTGGCAGCCCTCCCAGCAGGTTACATAGCCGACCAACATCGCCGCGATGCTCTGCTACGTGCCGGTGCAGCGGTGGGTGCTGTGGCGGGGGCTGTGCTGGCCTATGCGCTCGCCTCACGCCCCACAGTGTGGATCCTGGGTGCTGCAATGGCGCTGCTGGGCTGCTACCGAGGCATGTACTCTGCGGCCTTGGAGGCAATATTTGCCGACAGCATCCAGGAGGGGCGCAGGTGAGGGGCTGGCGAGTAGGATGGAACGGGGACCACAAAGCCCTACTGCTTTGGGCTTTCTCCTTGTTTCGAGAGTGGTCCGCCATTTTATGCTCATGCGCCCCTCATTCGCGCGTCTCTTGCACTTCACATTTTGCAGCGGACTGTACACCCACAAGTACGCAATAACAGTGCTGGCCAGCAGCTTTGGCCCCTGGCTCTCCCTTGCGCTATTCCACCACTTGGGCAACCGCTGGGAGGTGGACGCCTGCCGCTTGGTGTTGCTCAGTGGGGTGCTGCTGATGGTAGCACCGCTCCTTCTCATGTGCATGTTTGACGATGACAAGGCACTGCTGCCCCACACTCGTGGGCAGTGCCAGCAGCAACCGCAGCAGCAGCAGGAGCAGGGCAGCCATGCATGTGAACCGCTGCTTCCCACCACCGCCGTAGGGAGCGTTAGTCAAAGCAGCAGCAGTGCCGCCAATGGCACTTCACCAGCAGGACCAGCATTGATGTTATTGACAGCGGCACCACAACAACAAAGCGGCCAGCCTGACGATTCGGTGTTTGCAGTGCATGCAGAAACAGCAGCCAGTGATAGATATGGGCAACAGCAGGCCGTGGCTGCTGCTTCGCGGGATCCTATAACCAGCTTGTCAGATCCTGACCTAGCGGAGAGTGAGGTAGAGGCAGAGAAGCTAAGCTGCTGCAGCGCCCTGCCAGCTGGGCTGGTGGTCACACTTCTCATTTCTGTTTCAGATTTCATCGGAGCTTTCGCATCAGGTGGCTTCTTCACACTGCGCTGCGTACTGCTGGTTCTGCTTGGCCACCAAACTTCTCGCTGCTTTGGTGGTGTCTGGCTGAGTATCAGCACCCAGATCCCCCTCTACCTGTCCACCTCTTGACGCCCCCATCGTTCTTCACGGCCTCACTGTTGTAGGCATGACCATCAAGTTCTTTGGCATGTATTTTTTCCAAGCTGTCAGCATGTCTCCCGCCATGGTGTCCTTGCTCGGCGCGCTATCGCCCCTGGGGGTCTGTGCGGCCTCGCTGGCCTGCCAGCCATTGTCCAAGGTGGTCGGCAGGGTGCAGATCAGGTATGTGGTGCGACCGGGCCTGTTGCGCGTGCTCTTCCCGCAAATATTGTTGCCATTAATCCTTTCAATCATGCTGCCAACCACATTCCCTTCTGCCTTCGGCTCTATATGCTGCTTTCCCTTGAGCCACAGGCCAAGCACTGAACCCTACATGCTGTCCCCATGCAGCCTGTTCACCCGCTGTCTGGACATCGTGCTTATGGTGACCATGGCCTACCTGCCCACCAACACAGCCTCAGCACGCAACCTGCTCATGGCAGTGCACCTCCTGCGAGCGGCAGTGGCCAACGCCACCCGCCCGCTCATGCGCTCAGGTGAGGGTGGCAGGCAGCTGATATGAGCAGCCTTGGACATGGTGGAGCCTTGTGCTGTGCTCGCTTCCTGATGCGCCTGTGCCCTGAGACACCTCTTTGCAAGTTGCTGTGCTCCCATATGTGCTTTCTTCACTTACCCTGCAAGATGCGTGCAATTCTTTGCAGCTGACAGCTGGCCGTTCCTTGTCCCGCTGCTGCTACCCTGCGCAGTGCTGATGGACTTTGTGCCCCGCCGCCACCGCGGCAAAGTGAATGCGGTGGACAGCGTTCGCTCCTTCAGCTGGAGCGGCAGCGCAGCCCTGGGCGGGTTCCTCATAGAAATCATCGGCTTCCGCCGCACCTTTCTCGTAACTGCCGGCATTAAGACCGTTGCCTTTGTGCCGCTGTTCTTCCTCCTGGCTTACGTGCCCGACGGCATCTGCGTGCCGGCTGGCAAGCGGCTTGCCCGGCTGCAGCAGCAGCAGCAGTGGCAGCGCCAGCGTTGGAGGGAAGTGGATGGGGGAGGAGAATGCAAGGACGACTTGCGGCAGCCTTTGCTCCCTTGAAGGTAGCTTTTCTACTGATTTGATGTCCGTTTTACTCGCGGAGGTGGCCTCCACAGCAGCGCCTTTTATCACCCGACAAACCTCACAAACGACCGCTTGTGTCATCGAGAAGCCGCATGGAGTTGCCTTGATGCTAAGAGCATCTCGTGCCTAACTTTTAGGCGGAGCTCTGCTCTCCCTGGGGAACATGCTGTTGACTTGAACATGCTGTGCCTGCTGGGCTGACTCGGTGCCCCATGCCACTATGTTCTGGCGTCTTCCGAGCCAGGAATTTTTCGGAGCCCTTCATTACGCTCATCGTGCTGCGTGCTTGTTGTCGGAGCTGGAAGTAGGGGGGTGTAGCGCGAAGATCTGACGCATGCAATCGCGGACGAGTCATGCCTGCCGCACCATTCTCGAGACGCTTATACTGATGCAAGTGCTCGGATCGTCTGTAGCAGGTGAGCAAAGTGTGAGAGCGACTGGGCAGTCGGCATCAGCCCGACAGTCACGGGGATGGCGGTCATTCACATGGGTTTTGTGCCGCTGCAGGGCAGGGCTGCCCCGACCCAATGAAAGGAGTTCTGGCGATGCACAACCACCTCAGAGCTAAGCACAAGTGAGCTTAGCTGCTTCATATGAGCAGTGTGTGTGTTCTGGGCGTTGTGGTGGAGGCTCAAGTGCATGCCACGTGGGGTCACCTTGCAAGGTCACCAATTGGCGCCTCTCAGGCCATGGCATTTCTGCAACTCAGTCCCAACTCCCATGCGATGCTATCCCGCAGCTCCACTGGCACAGTCAAGCGCCTAGTATGGGATGCTCAACTGGCGAGGAAAGCACAGTTTCATGCAGATGGCTGCACGTGGCAGCATACCATTGGCAGAGGTCTGCAGGGCAACGGCGAGAGCATGGTGAGCTGTGGGATCAATGATGGTGGCGGGAAGGCCTGGGAGATGTATTGGTTCTGCAGGCTGTCCTGAATTACTGTTTGGGACTACCCTGTTGTGTTGAGCCAGGTCTCAGCCAAACTGTCAATGCTGCTAATGGACACCCGCTAGGTGCCATATGATTTGCCGCCTCCCAATACTGCAGATGAGCCAGCCTGCCCACGTGAAGTTTCCCATGAACGGCATGGATGTGTGCTCATATGCCGCCTGGGCATTGTACCAGGAGGTCACGGTGAGGCTTCCGCAGCAGAGGCAGACTGGTGCTGTTCCTCTCAGCCTGGGTGCTCCTTCCTCTCCCCTTGTGTGGCCTTTGTATACACGTGCATAACTTCCACAAAACTACGGAAGACAGGGCAGGGCGCCCACGCTTCATGAACCAACTGCTCAGGAATAGCTGGGTAATCAATGGCACACCTGCCTGGCAACCCTCGTGCTTTGTCCACCGCTGCAGAACTACAATTTTGACGTTCCTGGCACCAGCAGAGAGGCTGACATGCCCATTGGCCACCTGATCAACCGTGAGTGAGCCCATGCATGGCACCATGGCAGTTATGGCGCTAAGCATTTCCCCAGTGCCTACCGCATCAGCCACCCATTGCTGGACTCCACCGATAGGATAGCACAAGGCCATGCATGAGAGCAAGCTTGCTATGCTGTGCCGTGCCCTGTTCCCATGCAGTGTTGTGGGCGGAGACGTCTCACCTGGGCTGCGGGTTCACCAGATGCCCACGCATGGGCTCCTTCGTGGTCTGTTGGTATAGCCCTGGTTTTTACATGACCCCCAACTACCAGAGCCTCTATGGCAAGAACCTGGTGCGCAGCGATTGCCAGCTGGCCACAGGCGATGACTGGTGCAACACATGTAGCGGTGGGCAGTGTACGGCGTGCTACACTCGCCCCAACTATGGCCAGGTTATGGCACGGCACCCCATTCGTTATGATGCGACGCTCAGGAGGGTGAGTCGCCAGGCTGCCAGAGGAACGGGTGGGTGGGTTCTTATAGGGCTGCCTTGTGTGTGCAATGACAGTTCGGCAAGAAAGGCCTGGACGGGGTGAGGGGACAAGGAAGGCAGAGGAGCAGGCCCTGCCTGTCATGAACTGTCAGACAAGCCAACTGAATGGACGCTGGCAAGGGGCGTATGCGGAACAAACCGCATTAAATCTGCCTGGTCAGTCGTCTTACAACAGAGGCCCGCCACCCCCTAGCCCCTCCACCCATCCCCACCCCCGCCCACCACTGGCGCAGTGCGTCAGCGCCTGCTTGCGAGCCAAGATGCGCAGATGCGCCGTGTGTGGCGTT
Organism: Ettlia oleoabundans; assembly: GCA_019693395.1. Classification (NCBI taxonomy): domain Eukaryota; kingdom Viridiplantae; phylum Chlorophyta; class Chlorophyceae; order Chlamydomonadales; genus Ettlia; species Ettlia oleoabundans. Next base: position 23,886 of record JAAMXP010004321.1, on the reverse strand, counting down.
AATCAGAGGTGCTTGAAATGCAAGCCTGGTTGGCAGTTCAATGCTCGTAGAAGGTGTACAGTGCGCTTGGCGAGGAGAAATAAGGAGCGCCAGCGCCCCCGCAGTCAGGGATGATGGACCCTCATCTGCAGGCTCAGGGGGGTGGACTGCATGCCCGCTGAGCGACCACATCTTTCACTACAAATAGTCGCATCTCATCCTTCAATACGAATGATTGACATAAAACCTTTCAGTTAAACACTGCTGCTGTGACCGCTTGCAAGCATCCTGTTTGAAGACTTCAGTCAAGTGGGCAGCAAGGCTTGTGGGGTCCTTGGCGCCTGCATCAGGTGGCAACCCTGCGATGATTGTTCGACACGTAGCATCAGGCTCATGGGCCCTCCCAACACTCCAAAGTTCCAGTATTTTGTCACTGTAGTTCCAGCAGCTTGTCCAACTACAGCTGAGCAGCCAGTCAAACCTACCCTGACTGTTGGCACCTTTCTTCCCCAGCCTGGACTGATTGGAAACATGTTTGGTGTTGTCTGCAATCCGCTTTCGTGATCACCGTTCGTTTGTCGCCTCGGCAGTGCCGATAAACTCTCTTCAAACACCCTTGCAACGCCGCAGCCCAGTCGCGCCTGAATGGTGGCCTTGAGTGCTCACTGCACCACGTCGTGTACCATCACGGCAACACCCTCCTCATTCCGGAAGCGCTTGTGCGTGCGTTGCACGACCGTGAGTGCCATGCGGCTTGGGTTTATGGGACTCCATCAGTCTGTCGGCGAAGGGTCGGAGGGTTTGGAAGTTCGCTGCTGCGCTGTAGTGAACGTGTCGCTTGCGCAACGCTACCAGCGAGACATCAGAATGAGTCGAACTGGCGCAGGGATCCAATCGGGAAGAGTGCAACCCCTACAACATCGCTTGCCGCTAGGCGGCACCAGCGTTGGCCTCCCGGACTCCCGGCTTGTACGCCTCAACAGAATGGCCAATCCTTATTGCCTGCTGCAGGACGGCGATTGTCTAAAGCGCGTCCCTTACAATAACAAGCTGGCATGTTGGCTTGTGGGAGGGCTGGCCGCGGTGCGGCTGGGCCTCTTCACCGCAGGTAGATAAGACAGCCGACAGGGCACTGGTGGGTACCCACGGGGCGTTCCCAAAGCCACTCTGGCACATATGACCAGGTCTTAGGTCAGCAAGGCATCCCGTACATGCATTGTGTAACAAAAGACAGCATACCTAGCTAGTTTTGGTTCACACGCTCTCCCGCGATGTGCAGGCCCCGCCTTGGCAGCTACACAGCCCACCGCAGAGGCACCCTTTGCACCAGCATTTGCCGCAGCTGACGGCAGCCGCCTGTCTCTTGACCTGCTGGCAGATTCTAGCGGCATCATCTCTCTGCTGGACCATTTTGGGTTGCCTTCTACGAACGTGAGCAGTAGAATGGCGCAGCAGCCAGCCCTGCACACGGACATCAGAAGCTGTCTCACCCTCCCCTCCCGGCAATGCTGCTCCCCTGTGCATAGTAGCGCAGATGCATTGCCATGCCGCTTTGTACCGCCAAACGCTGCCTGCAGGATCTGGCGAGCAATTTAGATGGCGATTCAGAGCAGGCGGTCAGGAGGCCGCAGGCACAGGGATTGATGCAGGAGGCTGTGCTGGGAGGTGGGGCGCTGCATACGATGCTGATCATTGAAGAGATGGGCAGCATTGATATGCCGGCAGTTTGCAGAAAGGACGGCATGGTTGGCTTAGCAAGGCAATGTTCAACATGTGCTGGTTGCTGCCCTGCACTGCAGCACCTGTTAATAAGCGTACTGGCCTGGACCCCGCCGGACGCCCCTGCTACTCTCGCCTGCTCTGCGGCACGATGTATGTGACAGCTGCCACAGCGGCAGAATAGCCTGGCAGTCAAATGCGGTTGTGCAGCAAGGGCGGCAACAGCATCCTGTTCATGGTCCATTTCGCCAATTGACAAACGCAAAGCATGGCATGGGATGTGCCCTAAAATATGCTGGCTGCTTCCACAATAACTGGACCATCTGAAAAGCATGCAATATTGGCTGTGTCTGCAAATGTGTACAAGATTATGCTACCTGAAATGAAAGCTTTTGTTCACCTCAGGTTGCCGACTGGCGCCATTAATGTCCTGCCATTTAGTTTTCCGACAGAGCCTCGTCTGCCGCCCTCTTGGAGGCATGCGCACACTTGCCGGTCGGGCATATATAGCAAGCTTTCCCGACGCATGCGTTTTATGTTGTAGTTTCCCAGGCAATGGGTTGTAAATGTAACCATGCAGCACTGTGCATCAGGTGCAAAGATGCTGTTGACAGGCAAACACACAGGTGCAGAGTGCAGGAATGGCGCGTATGGGATCTAGTTGCTACATAACCCTTCTGCTGTGGCTTCAGCCCGTCTTACTCTGCGGCCATGGCTCACTGCATGTCCTTATCAAGCTATACGCAAGCAAAAGTGGTTACTGCATGCAATCAATATTCCGCAATTGGAATTCCCAAATCCCCCCCCCTTTAACTGAAAAAGTTCGACATAATGACCGCCGGGGAAGATGGCGTAGAGCTCAAGGTCCTACTTATGGTACACTGATGTGTCGGAGCAGGAACCACACGGGCAGCCCAGTTGAATGCACAGATGTCAGGTCGGCGAGGTGGTGGGGCGAGTTGGCAGATACAAAGGCCATGTGTGGCAGACTTGGCAAGGCATCACATAAATAGAGGATCGATCGACCACTTGTGCTCAAATGGGAGCAGCAGAACTGGGCTGAAGACATGCACTTGAAAGTGAAAGCAGCACTACAACGAAATTTAGCTTGAGTTAGTTTGTCTGTCCAACAAGGAGCAGATTGGGTTTGTTCATATGGGGAGGGATTATATTGTTTGGGCTGTCAACTAACAGGTTGAGGTAGCACACCGGCATCCACCGAGCTTGCCAGGGAAGGAGCTTGCCAGGGAAGGAATATTGTTGCGTGGCCACTTTGCCAACCCGTCGACAGCTGTTGCCTCCCTGGCTGACTAGCTGTATCAGTCCATGGTGGCCAGGAGCAGGCCCACACTCTTCAGCACTTGGTGGTGCCGCCCCGCTTGGCGCACCTCCTCCTCCCAACGCCGCGCCTCGCGCTCCGTCGCCGCCAGCTGCTCCCTGGCAACTACCAGCTGGTTGGCCAGGGCATCGCGCTCCTGCTGTAGCTGCATTACCTGCTCCTCTGCGCCCCTCACTCGGGCCTCCAGCATCTCCTTCTCCGGCTGCCGCTGCGCACGCTGCTCCCCTTCAAGCCATACCTGCTCTGCCAGGGCATCCCGCTCACGCTGCAGCACCGCTCGCTGCTCTGGTGATGCATGCAGCTCCGCCGCCAGCCGGTCCCTTTCTGCCTGCAGCTGTGCCCGCAGGTCCTGCACGTCGCCAAGCTCCTGCGACAGCTGATCAAACTCTGCCCGCAGCTTGGCGCTGTTGCGCACCAGCACAGCCGCCTCCGCAGCGCTGTTCTTCGCCTGCCGCAGCAGCTCATCGCGTTCTGCCTCAGCGGCCCGCCTAGCCGCCCGCTCAGCCTCGAGCAGCTCGCTCAGCTGCTGTGCGTCATGTGACTGCAAGCTAGCCACATGATGAAGCGGTTCAGCAGCCTGCAATGGCTTGTTGGCAGCCTCAACCTGTTGCAAGGCGGGCATCGTGTTCTCCTTCTGTTCTGCTGGCGGTGGCTTGGCGGTGGCTGGATGCAGGAGCGTGCTGGTTCCCGCTTCCCAGCCCTGCTCCAGAGCCTCCATCAGCTGCTTCAGCTCCTCCAGCTCATGCTCCTCCTCAGGCATGACCTGAAGCATGGCACAGCACAGCGTAGCTTAGCAACAAGGCGGCAGCGCGTAAACCTATGCGGTTGAGCAGCAGGTCACGATGAAAGCGGGGATGTTACTGGTCCTGGCCTGCAACCCACAGAAAATGGCCGTGCAACATTACTTTGGCAACCCGCGTGCAGCGAAGGAGAGGGAAGAATGCCAGTGGGCGGGCCATGGGCATGATGCGGCAGGCATGAACGGTGCTCTGGAGCCAATGGCACCCACCTTGGGATTGCCCCAATCCCACATGACTGTGAAGGTGCCTTGCACTGCAGCCTCTGCCTCAGGAACCTATATCAAAACAGATTTGCCAGAGACTGTCACCTAGCAAGTGTGGGATGGCAATCAGCAAGCTTGAAACTGATGCGCAGGCCCTGCCTTTCAACAGCAATGATGCGACATGAGCATCGTATTAATGGTGAAACTGCCTGCCAGGGCACACAAAGGTGCACTTGGTCAAGTGCAAGCTTACCTGCAGAACCCGGTTGGGGCCTGGCTCCCAGTCTCCGCCGTCGCCGTTGCTGTGCACCACAATCACTTTGAACTCATGCTCCCCCGCTGGCAGGTCCAGTGTGAGAACCCAGTAGTCGCCCTTGGTCCAAGTCATGGCTACGAAACATGGTACGCAGCGAACCGCAGGTGGCTAACCGCTTTGGTAAAGCATACAAAGGTAATGTCACTGAGAACGTTTAGTGTACAGGAACCTGACGCATGCTGGACATGGATGCACTGTGCTGTCAGCAATAAACGGGCAGCAAGCATGTTGGCAAATGTGCTAGCACACGCAGGGACTGCAAGCAAGCAGTGGGGTCAGCCGGCGGTTGCCGCACCTGGGGCCTTGCTGGCGTCCCATCTGCCCATCCCCTTGTGGCTGCCCACCAGTTTCAGCACCTGCCCGTATTGCAGTCGACGCTGGGTCTTGAATGTGATCCTGGCAGTGGGTGCGCTGCCTTTCACAGAAGAGCTTTTGTGGGGCAAGACCTCAGTCGTTTGCCAGCTGACCACGTGACACTGCATAATGGCGGGAGGACGAGCAGGTGCTGTATCAACAACAATATGGAAAGGATGCAAAGGCATCCCGCTGTGTCATATAAGGGGGAGAGCACAGCAGGTACTACGTGCAGTGCAGCAGAGCGATAGAAACAGAAATGATTTGCTCGAGATTCCGGATTGAGGGCAGTAACATGCTCAAGAAGGGTAACAAAAGCCCACGGCTGCTTGGCTGGCTCGAGGCAACATCTGGAGCCGCAGCCATGCTTGCCTGCCCGCTCTTATGCCTGCTCTTCTGCCGACGCACAACTTTGGCACCTGCACAAATTGTACAAGGCATACATCATAAAGCATGTGGAGCTGGGTATGCCGCACGCGCTCCTAGATAGACTCCAACACCTTGCAGTGCAGGGGTATGGGGTATGCTGCCACAGCAGAAGGGCAGCAGGCCGCTACACGGGCTCTGAGTAGCAAGCAGGGGGTCGCAAGCTCATCTGGACCCACTTACAAGCCACAAAGCTCGTTTTTGGGACCACCCATCGGTCGAACATCGCCGCAGAGGGCTGCTTGAGCGAGAGCGGGACGCATGCTGACAACATGGCTGGGGCCGACTACTACAGTTTCGCCTGACAGTGGCGGAGCGGCACAGTCGCAGGCTCCCTCAATGGTTGGTTACGATGGTGCAGGAGCAATGGCGTGCAGGCTGGTGTCTGCTGCAGGTTGGGCGCGGCGCGCGGGTTCGCTGGGAGCCCTTGGCTCGCTGCAATCGGTGGACTGCTATGTACGAAATAAGGTTGCAGTAGCAATGACAGCATAAATCCCTGCAGCATCCGATGGCCAAATCGAGCCCACATCACCACCTGCTGCTCTCCCTGCTGCGCACCGGGCCTTGCAAGATGAAGCTAGTGAGTCATTCACTTGGAACAAGGAGAACTGCACTTGAAAACGGTCAAAACAAGGAAGCGCTGATCATCGGCGCTTCTTGGTGCTGCCGCCGCCGCTGGACGCCCTGCTGCTCACCCCCGCCGCTTTCTGCTTCTTCTTTGCGTCCTCCAAATAATCATCCAGCCCAAACGCTGTGACAATATCCTCCCTCTTGATCCTCCTAATGGCGGCCACGGTGCCATCTGCAGGAAGCTCCAGGCATTTTTTGGTACCTGAGGCCCATCGAGGTCTGGACAGTTATGGTATTCAGCAAGGAAACACAGTGCACGTTCCACCCACCTTCATACACGTGTGGGATGCGGCTGTGCTCCTTCCCACTCTTGAACATGATGAAGGTGGGTAGCTGCGGCAGCGTACCGTACACAGCCACCTTGTGCTGCTTGGCCAGCTGGGGCCACCTGCAGGCCACAGCGCAGGCAATGGCACGGTGGGCACACCGCCACGCCAGTGAGAAGGAAAGCAGCCCAACAGTGAGGTGTTGTGTTGTCTCACCCATAGCAGCTCAACGCACGTGGGCGCAATCATGGGATGCCAGGAGCCGTGGTAGTGCGCCCTATTTATGTGGTCTGCCTCTTAGAAAGGCTGCTGCTCAGCCTGCAATTAGTACGCCAACCCCAACACCCACCTGCTGGCGTCTACTTTGCCGAAGCGCAGCTGTTGCGTGGTGTACTTGAGCGACAGCTCGGCTACCACCGGCTCCAGGTGGATGCAGGGAGGGGCCCAGGGCGCATAAAACTCCACCTGCGCAGGGCAAGACAGCAGGATTTGGACTGGCACCGCAAGGCCGCTCTTGCTCCACTACTTGTCAAGAAGGCAACCAGATTTGGAGAGCAATGAAGAGTGGACTGTTCTTTTAGCCATCGCCGGTGCCACCATGACAAGCAGCAGCTCCGTGGCCCAAGCACAATATGGCAGTGTTAACGCAAATAGCCAGCAGTCGCTGTTCAGGGCACGCACCAGCCATGTCACATCCGCCTGTGAATGCTTCTCCACAACCTCGGTGTAGAAGGATGCCGGTGTGAAGTGCTCCAGTGCAGACGCCCCTTGGTAGATGGGCTGGGGGAAGAGCAGGTACGAGACTGCATGATGATGGCAGGTATGACTCACGGGGTCTGGCAGCAGATCGTGATGCCGACCATGATTGCAGAGCATGACGGGGATAGCACCCCTGCTCCCCCGGCAGCAAAGCTAGCATGCAACCCAGCATGACCTCCAACCTGGCACATAGCTCAAACCAAGTGCATGCTCGGCTCTTCAATTCTACAGTGTCACGCACTCACAGCCACCGGCCTGCACCCTGCAACGTGCCATCCACTCACCCAGGCAAAGGAGGAGGTAGTAGAGCGAGATGCGCCAATCCATGTACCACACCATCAGTCCCACCAGCGTCTGCACATTCGGGGAAGAAATGGTTGCTACAGTGTGGTTTGGTAGATGTGCCGGACAGGCACACACCCTCGATATCCTGGGTGGGCGTGCTCCCTGTCTGCCTGTGCACCATCCGGCTGCAGCATTGGTGGGAGCCTGAAGGCTTGCATCGTGTGGTGTATTGCTGGGCCAGCATGCCTTGGAGTAGGTGAGGGCGTCAGAGAGGAAGGCATCGATGCTCTGCCAGCGCCAGTACTTGATAGCCAGCGCCGCAGCCAGCATGGAGAGTGCATATCGCTCCTTCTCATAGAGCGCTCCCAGCTGGTAGACGCGCGTGTACTTCTTGTTGCTCTGGTCCTGGAACTGTGTCAGGAACCAAGCCCTCGCCAGCCCATATGACACAATAAGCAGGAGGTTGGCCACGTAGTAGGGCGCCAGGAATCGCTGCCGCCCTGCAGGGATACAGGGAGGCTTCAGGTTGATCCCCCCCCCGTTCAGAGCGGTGACGGCAGAGTCCATGATGATCGCGCGCTGGACCATCGCTTTTCTTTTGCACAGCCCGCGACTTTTGCGTTTTCCTGGGGCAGGAACCACGGCAGTGAGGGAGACCAAGCTGCGTGCAAGAGCTCACCAGCAGCTTTCTGGCTAAAGAAGCCCATCGCTCTCCTTCCGCACGCTCGGACACTGTCGAACCTTTGTGCAGTGCACGGGCAGTCCGTGTGCTTGAGGCTCAACTGAGTATTGCACCGCATGCGCGCCACAGCATAGCAGGGCCGCTCTCGCCCTTTGCACAGTCGCGGATATGCTGTTGTAGCACAGCTTTTAGAGCTGGCATTGATGCTGATGCTATCCGAGCTGCAGCATCACCCAGCTCGCTGTTGACAACAGACGGCGGACTGTAGGTTTGCACAGCGGCGCGCACCCTTGTGAATCGGGCGCACTCTGCGGCCATGACAGGCCCCAACTTCAGGCTAGTGCCAACCAGCACCAGGTCGCAAGCGTTTACAGGCGGCGTGGGTGGCGGCGGTGACCTTGAACTCAGCCCGGCGCAGCCAACACGGATTGGGCGAGCGCCGGACAACACTGTCAAGCTGCCAGCAGACTGGATCCAGATCTCCTCTCGTCACTGCTGCATCACCTATGTGCCAGAGAAGGTGCACCCAGCATTGTGCTGCTGCCATGCCGTTGTTGCTGTTGCCCACATTTCGACGTTGCGTTGGTAACAACACGTCAAGTGTGCGCTCATGCAGGATGTGTGGAAAGTGCAAGATTTCTCCACAAATGGGACCTTCATCAATGGCCAGAGGATTGGCAAGGGAGAGGAAGCGGAAGCAAAGACAGGAGACCGTATTCAGCTGTCGGTGGTTGACCCCAAGGCACCAGATGCCCACATGGAGTGAGCACATCGCGCTGCAGCAAGTGCTGCTCCATATGGGCAGACAATGCTCCGACGTGCTTCTTGCCCCTTGCAATCCCGCAGAAAAGTTTTGGGCTCAATGTGCTTCAGCAGCAATAGACTGAATCATCCTCATCCCTTGCTGTTCTCCTCTCTTTTTGTCACACAGGTATGTGCTCCGCCGCTCTGAAGGCTCTCCAGAGGCCGCCACAAGCGCGGTGCAGCCCAGCATCACAGCAGCGGCTCCTGCTGGCGTTGGAAGCGGCGCCGTTACCCTAGTCACACCCAAGCGCAAGCCGGGCAGCGCGCCGGGGGACAGCATTGCAGCAGGCCCTGCCACTAAGCGCAGCAAGGCAACCCCAGGCACAGTGGGCGCCCCTAGCTCCGGCACCCGGGCCCCGCCACAGTCCCCTGCCGTGGTAGTGGGCACTGTGGCTGGCAGAAAGGAGCCGGCTGCTAACGACGGCGGTGCCGGTGGCGGCGACATCCAGGCGCTATTCAAGCTGCAGGAAAACAACCAGGCAAGGCACCAGTGCTGCATGGTCGCTTGGCAGCATCCTCTTTTATATTTCCGGCGTCTGCGCAGCTACATCATAACGCACTCATACTCACCTGCCTGACCACCAACCTCATGCCAATGCAAGAACAGCCCACCAGCATTCAGCAGCAGCATTGCTTGTTACGTCCGGCAATAACTGATCACATACTAGCTGCGAACTCCACCTGGGCGTCTTCGTTGCCCCTACCTGCTAATGTGCCCAACTGCCAACCCAACTGGCAGCCCAACAGCCTGCTGACCCCCTTACCTGCTGCAGAAGTTAGTGAGGGAGCTGGATGCGGCACGTATCAGGCAGGAACACCTGGAGCAGCGGCTCAAAGACGAGACGGCTAACGCCAGGCGACACGAGGCAGAGGCGCGGGCAAAGGCGCAGGACGAGGTGAGCTGCGCTGATGCACTGTATTAACATCCTTTGGATGACAGTTTCACGGCCCCTGCAGCTACCTCCACAGTTGCGCAGGGTTAAGGCTGCCGATGGTTGTGTGTTGGTGTTTCAGTAGTGTATGTGTGTGTCTAAGCCTTGAGCCATCAACATGCATGTGCCAGCCTGCCCACCTGCTTGTTGTGCAGATCAAGGAGCTGCAGGCAGAGGTGCGTCAGGCTGGGACGGAGCTGATAGCCCTGCGGCAGGCCGAGTTGTCGCTGAAGATGGATCTGGAGGCAGCCAACAAAGCTGCAGTGGCGGCGGCCCAGGAGGCTGCGCAGGCTGCCCAGGCGGTTGAGTTTGAGCGTGCGCATCGTGAGGCGGCAGAGGCGCGTGTTGCTCGGGTGGAGGCCGAGCTGACAGCTGCACGGTACGCACAGCAGGCAGCGGAAGCTGCCTCCGCTGAGGCACGGACGGAGAAGGAGGAGGTGCAGGGTGCCAGGCTGGCAGTCGAGCGGCATGCTGCTGAGCTGTTTAAGAACCTGGAGGCGGCAAAATCAGCGGAGCAGCAAACCCGGGAGCAGGTGGGGTGGGGTGATTTTTGAGATTACTCATGGTTCCCCTAGTCCTTCATTGCGTGCCTTGCTTCTGCCTACGCCTGCACCCATATATGTATCTCTCGCGCATGCCCTGCTCATGCCAAGCAAACAGCCAAGTTCGCAGTTGATGCTGTGCCCTTCCACGCAGGCTGAGTCGCTGCATGACCAGCTGGCAGAAGAGCGGCGAGCCAGGGAGGCGGTTGAGGGGCAGCTGGCGGAGGTGCAGGCTGCTGCCGATGAGGCGCGCCACTACATCGCCTCGTTGGAGTCAAGAGAGCGCCTCTTGCAGGCACGCCTTGCCCACAACACACACCCCTGGCTTTGCTGGAAGAACACTGCATGTTCTGCGTCACCGCTTGTCAGTTAGGTGTCCAGATGGAGCCAGCACCGGGAGTTTGCTGCCTCAAAACCTTGTCTCACATGAGTGTAGCATAGTCTGCTGCTGGTCTTACTGCCACCGCTCCACCTCATCTTTACTGCTGTCCGCAGAATGATCGGCTGCTGGTGGATGGATGCCTTTCAGTGTTGCAGCTGGGCAACCAGCGGAGCCAGGCCGCAAACAAGCGCATCAACGACGCCTTTGCTCAGCTGCTACAGGTGAGGCGGCGTGGCTAGGAGCAGCAGATGCAGTTTGGTATGGAAATGCGGGTGGGACTTGGTAATTTGCTACACAACTTGCCAATCCTGCTGGGTTTTGTGCTGTTGGCTGCACTGGCTATGAGCAGTCCCAACAACACTGCTAGATGGGCAGGCGTCCCCAATTCTTCCGTGTGTTGCTCAGCACGTGCTCAAAACCTGTGTGGTATTCTGCACACATAGTCGCCTCGTTGCCTATGCCATTCAATCATGGTGTTGTTCTTCTACCCTGTGCTGAGTTGCGCTGTGCTGCGCGTTGCTGTTCCTTGCTGGTTTCAGGCCAAGGCCGAGGCTGATGCCATCATGGAGCACCAGTGCCAGCAGTGCAGCGACATCTGCGCCAAGCTGGCAGCCTCAAATGGCAGCCGCCTGCTGGCACCCTCGCCGGCGCAGGCGCAGCCAGGGATGCTGGCAGGCACCCAAGAATTGATGGGCCCAGGCGCTATGCTGAGCCCGGCTGGAGCCGTGCCCATGACCGCGCCTGCAGCACCCTTGGGGACCCCAGTCATGGCGGTGCCGGCGGCGGAGCGGGAGCAGTGCGTTGCAGCTACTATGGTGGCTTTGCAGCAGGTGGCAAGGGAGCCGGTTGCTGGCAATGTACCGCAGCAGGGGCATGCTACCGGCGATTGGCAAATGGCTGAACTCGAGGCAATTGCAGAGGGCACAGCTGACGTGGCAGCGCAGCAGGCAAAGGAAGAGGAGTGGGAGGTACTGGGGCAGCAAGATGATGAGATGGCAGATGTGCAGGACGAGGGAGATGCTGCGGGCGCTGTGGTTGCAGCAGCGGCAGCAGAAGCAGCAGCCGCAGTTGGCACGGCCCCCGCTGCTGAGGCCGAGGTGGGGGTGCCAGTTAGGCAAGCACCTGGCAGCGGCAGCAAGGCTGCGTCCGCCCCAGTCCCTACGCGGGGTGGAGCAGTGTCGCCCGAGGTAGTGGTTGTGGATGATTCAGAAGAGGAGGAGCAGGAAATGGAGGCAGCACGGACGGATGCCGCCGCCACGGCACGAGTAATGGTGGCAGCAGAGCCAATGCTGGGCGAGGTGAAGGAGGGCGAAGAGCGTGTGGAGGAAGTTGCTGCTGACAGTGAGGCAGTTGACGCAGCTGTTGGGCAGGCGATGTCTGGAGCAAATGGTGCTCAGTCGACAGGTGGCGATAACCTTGGTGGTAGCAGGGGCTGCGGCAATGCGGATGTTGAGGATGAGGGTCCAGCTGCAGAACCGCCTGCGGCCGCAGCTGCGACAGAGGCGCCAGCGCCTGTGCGTCCTGACGAGGGCGGGCCGTATAGCGCAAGTACGCGCCACGCTGCCAGTGGGCCGCTAAAGGCAGGGCAGGGAGCAGCGTATGGTGCAGAGCCGGAGCAGCAGGCGAGCGAAGAGTATGAGGGCGTGGCACATGTAACTGATGAGGATGCCGGCAATGTTGTTGGAGCGCCTGCAGATGGGGAGGCGGAGGGGGAGGAGGAGTATGGTGATGAGGTCGAGGCAACCCCAGCAGCAGCAGATGCAGTGGATGGTGGGGGAAAAGCCCAGGAGGAGGTTTGCGGATTGGAGCGCGCAGCTGCAGCCAGGGCCAAGGAGAATGAGGCCAGCCAAGGCAACACAGCAGGTGGGTTGCTGCTGCAGCTGACACCCAGCAGACCAGCCTTGTAACCTTGTAACCGTTTGCCTTGCGATGCCGCTGGCAGGCCAGTAGCTTGCTTTTCCTGCTGCCTATTCTTCGTAATCTGATCATAGAAGCAGCGTCATGCGCCCTGGCTGACGTCAACACCACCCTTACGGCTGCTGCTGCGTTGCTTGTGTCTTTCCAGGAACACAGGATGACGGCACGACGCGCTCCCTTCCAAGCAAGGTGCCTGACAGAGAGCAGCAGCAGCAGCAGGATAGCCGCCCGGCCGCTGTGCCAGACTGGATGTGAGGTGGCAAAGGGCAGTTGGCTACAAGGGGAACAGGGTTATTAGCACGCCCGCAGCTGATCTCCCTTGAAAGCTTTTTTCCTTTTGTTGCTCTCTCCTAGGGGTACTGCACTGTACTACATTGCTGTGCTGGCTCGCTGCATCTGTGTCAGGGTGTTTTGTGTCAGTGCTTCTTTGCACCTGGCGCGTGTCTATTTCAATTGAGGTTGGCATTGTAGTTGCTCACAGATACAGCAGACTGGTGATTACAGTGTAGGGTAGGGTCTTTGGGACAAAGGCAATGGTGCTGCTGGAGTAGGCTGGCGTCACAGTACAAGCATTGCACTGCCCTCCATTGCTCACTCCTGCACCAGTGGTTCCCCCTGCTCCTGGCCCTGCTCTTGCCCCTGCTCGTGTTCTTCCTCCGTTGAAAAGAGAGTGCCTGGGCGCTGCTGCTGCTCGTCCACCGTCTTGATGTTGAGCTTGTTGATCAGCTCTCCCGCCAGTTGTGCACGCCGCTGGTATTGGATGGTGTTGGCACTCTGCAGCTGCAGCGACTCCTGGGCGCCATCCACCAGGCTGGCCACCTCCAGCTTCACCGTCAGCATCTTCTTTTGGAAGCGCGCCTTCATCTGGTCCAACAGCTGCACACCCGCTGCTGCGCAAGGGCTAAGAACAGGGGGCGACGGCGGCAAATCGTGCAGCGTGAGGCACAGTCGTATGTGGCTCACCATTGGAGAAAAGTGCAGTCTTGGCACTCATGTTGGGTAAGCATGAGACATGAAGGGCAAGCATCAAACAGAAAGCAGGCCCACAACAGCGTTGCATTTGATGTACGGCTGATGACGCATAGTGGCGGCTGACACTGCCAACCTGTGATGTCGTCAATCTTCTTCATCAGCTCCTCCTGACTTGCACGCAGTGTCAGCAGATGCAACCTGCTCGTCTCTGTGAGTAGAGGGGTCTCCTCTTCGGACTGCTGCTGTTCCTCCTGCTGCTCCTGCTCGGCCTCTTCTAGCGCTGCCTCCCCGTCGCAGGGGCGAGGGGCCTTGACGTTGCTGGGATCAAAGCCTTCCAGCACCTCGAGGGCACTGCTCTTGCGCTTGTGGTGAGGGGCGTCGAGTACCATGGTTTGGCGGAGGGCTGAGGCAAGGAGATGGTTTGGGTTGAAACGTTGGCCAAAAACAATGGAGGAAGGGGCGGACGGAATAGAATGGCGAAACAAATGGAAAGATCGCAGTTCAAATCAGCAAGCGGCAGGGCCGCTTGCAACCCAAGCTCATAGAAGGGGCTTCCCTGCTTCATTGACACCTTGACGTGCATTGCACAGGCCTCATCCGAAGATGTTACAGTTCCCATTTACGCAGCCATCATCATTTCAGTCGCAGAACAACGCCCCTGCTTGCAACCAGCGAGGCACCAGCGTCTCAAGCACTACCCGCTGGTGGTCCAAGGCGCTCCGGCTGTTGTGCAGAGCACTGCGCAATTCAACGGCTGTAACAGGCAGACTATCGGCATCGCAACCTGCGCAGCTGTGCAGCTCACAGGTGCGCAACCAGGAGCAGCTGGGTACCGGGCGATGCTGGGTGGGTCCTTGATACAGGTGCATGCGGCAAACATGTTCTCGCGAGCTGCTGCAACCGCACCAGTACGGCAAAAACTGCTGCAAAACCAGGACTGCATGCTGCACGCTTTCAAACCCCACTCCCTCCACAAGCTGTGCAACTGCTGGTGTGGCCATATCTGTGGGCTGTTTAGCACTGCAGCAAGGCTGCGCTGTGCAGACGCCTCCTGCTGTTCCGTCTGCCGCAATTTCGCGGCTACCATCGACTGCAGTAGGTGTGGTGAGCTCGCACCCACACTGCCAGTGCAGCCATGCACGCAGCATGCGTGGTTGCACGGCCAGCTGGAGCCACGACTCTTGGGACAAATCGCCGTCATCCTCTGGCTCCACGTCATCTGTGCCATGCAGCACCTGGCCATTGCACACCAGCGCCAAGCCTGCCAGCGCCAGTCGGCACAAACGCAGGTCTGTGCCATCCGGCAGCCGCCACATGGAGGCGGGTAAGCCCAATGGACGCTGGGCAGAACCTATATCACTTGCGCAGGTAAGGCCACAGGGCAGCGGGTTAGCTTACAGTCTGCCATCGCACTTGCATTCCTGGGACAAGCCCCAAGCTGGCGACACAAGAACACCTGACCATCCAGCGCCGCACCGCACTTCACTGCACCGTACCTGCCAGCTGAGCAAGGAGTTTGGTGTCCTCGCAGTGCGCTGGGTCCTCAGTGAACCACAAAGTCAGCGTAAAGCGCTCGCCGCCGGTGACTGGGTCCACACTGTGCACCTCTTGCGCGCTATAGGCCACCTGCAACTAGTAGCTAAGCATGTTGCTTGAGGCTGGCTATGACGGCAAAGCTTGTTTGTGCGTCATGTGGGGAGACGGCGGCCAGCGTTGTGGTAGCACGGGTTCAAAGGATGTCAACCCGGTGGCCAAACTTGTTGGTTGATGCAACAGAGCATGCCAGGTGCCTGCAGTCGGGCTGACCTTACCACTAGGCCAGGTGCAGCATGCACAGTTTGCGGCTCGCCAGACTGGAATCGAAATGTGCCACCTCTAAAATCGCAATCAGCAGAATTGAGGTAGCAGACTGCAGAGAAGGCGCGTTGTTGCAGGTACGGCCTGCAACAATTGACGGTCAGAGCTTGGTATGGGAGGATTTGGCCGTGCGCAAGTTTTGACGAGAAGTTTGCAGCCCACAGCGAGTTGTGTGCGAGTTGTCATCCACTATCACGGCAGCTGTGCTAACTGCTAGCGGCAGCATTGAACCCAGCACCTGTTGGCATCATAGTGCCAGCCGATGCTTGAACCGGGGCGCCAGGAAATGAGCCCTGTGAACTCCACCAGCAGCCCCAAAGGCAGGTCAAAATATGCCTCCACAGCTGCCCGCACGGCCTCTCGTGCCGCTACCTGGTACACAGCAGGGATGTCTCATAAGATGTATTGATGTATTGTTGTGGTACATTGTTGGGAGTCCAGTGTCGGGAGCATGCAGCCCAACTTTCTCGCACGGCAATAACAGCACAACCGCGAGCATCTGCACAGCGCCGCGGTAGCCCACACCAGGGGGAGGAGTAGGGGCGGCAGGTGGGCTGCCACTTCAGGAAGGGTCGATGACGTTACCCCTGCTCTGTAGCCAATCACAGAAAGGCATCTGGCAATGCAAATCAGCCTGCGGCAGTCGTTTTCCAAAACAACCCCTTCAATCACCGCCCTGCCCGCAGTTGGCGCCATCAATCACAGAGCAAAGGTGTTACGCCGAGTTTTATCAGAATTATCAGCGAGCTTAATGACTTGATCAAGGCGTTCCACAACCCATCTCGCGCCCGGCGCCCGTGCAGGAGAAAGCCGAGGAACATGTGGGGCAGCTCACCCAGCACACAGTTTCAGCGGAGACAGGCAGTTAGTTGCGGGATTTGGCCCAGGGAGGCTCCACCCCGCCTGAGCTGTTTCCTCGACAGCCGGGCATGTAACGTTGCTTCTCGGTAGAGGAGCCTTCGGGATGGAGCCCCCGGTGATTAGGTTGAAAGCCCACAGTAGGGCGGTCATAGTTCATCCGCGCTTCCTGCATACGTTGGCTGACCCACCGGTATCCTCGGTGGCGCCGGCCGCTGCCGCCGACTGGCACACGCTGCCGTTTGAGCTGCTGGAGGCAATTGCTTCGCACCTGGACAAGGCACAGGACGTGCTGGCGCTGTCTGCCGCGTGCAGGGACACCAGGTGAAGCGTGGAATCCCTTGGGTTCTGCGTCGCCAGCTGCTAAGCCTCTCACCATAGTTGTCAGCTGCCTTGCATGCTCCTCCACGATCTCGCACAACCTCATGCGGGACACTCCCTGCCAGCAAAGCATCACAACGGTCTGTGTCACCTGAACATCCTAATACAGCTGCTGTCGCGCCCTTTCGCCTGCTCTTGCCACACCCGCAGGCCACTGGCCACCAGCCCCGCTTTGTGGCGGCAGCTGTGCCGCTGCCGCTTTGGTGTGCCTGCCCCCGAAGAGCTTGGGATGGACGAGGACCCGGCAGGCAGGCATCCCAGCTTCTGGCTGGACCTGTACAAATACAACCACACTGCCTTCATTGGCGTACTACGCAGCACACAGCAACCAGGGGACGCCCTGTTCTCTGCAGGCGTTGGCGCGGGGGCCCCGCTTCTCATCCAGCTGCAGTGAGCAGCTGGTCACCAAATGGGGCAGCCCATGCAGCTGCACAGACAGACAGACCGACCCACAATCAGGCCCCAACATCACTCTGAGCATCCCTGCCTAACCAGCACAACTATCCCAGCAATGTGCACTGCGTCAGATCCATCCTTAACCGCCGACCTGGTTGCAAGAATCAATTGTGGCAGGCCCGCCTTGTGTTGTGCAGCGATGCACGCATACCCGCTCACAGTCGGCCTGTCTTGTACGCTTCTTTGAATCCCTCACATTGCTGTTGTTGCATTCCTATACCCTGCCTTCTGGTCTATGAAGCCCGTAGCTTATTGTGACAAACATTGCGCAGAAAGTGCGATTTTGCTTGCATTGATGTAATAATAATAAGGTGGCGGTAAGACAGCAGTGATTGACAAGCTAGAAAGCATGGAGGTTAACGCAAGTGAAGCAGAAGAAAGGATGAATAGGCCACGGAAAAAGCAGAGCAGTTAGGGGGCGGTTCCAGGCGAAATCGAGCAGCACAAGGCATAGATTGGCAGTAGCATAAGCATGGGGACACTTGCGGCAGCTGATATTGCTGCTCATACTGCTGTCACATGGACACTGCTCGAGCATGGAGGTACGGCGCAGCACATTCATGTGCAGGCTACAGCTGCCTTCAGCTTTTTGCTATAGGCTGCTGCAGCTCCCAGATGTCTATGTACTCAGACGTCCGGCGAAGGGGTGGCGGTACCGCAGACAGCGGAACATGCTTCACGCGACGGAAACGCTTCCGTGCCTCCTCTAAGAGGCATATACGCACCTGCATGGCGATAGGCCACAAGGTTCAGGAGCTGCTGTCAAACAACAGGACTGCCATCAACAACCTGCTGAGCACTCCAGCTGGGTTACAGGGGGTAGCGGCAACAAAAGAGCAGCGGTTGATATTGTCGGCTGCAGGCAGCAGTCCAGCGCACTTGCCTCTGGTGCCCGCCTCTCAAAGGCCACCAGGCAGCGCGTCTTGGGCCCGCACAGACCCGCGCAAGTTTCCACAAATGCGGGGGTGCTGGGACTCTTACCATCCTGCAAAACTTTCCAGCCAGATTACTGGTCAATGACGCAAAATTGGCGGCAGCCCGCAGCAACAAGCGTTACGGAGAAAGGCGCAGGACAAGAGCCACACCACGAACAGAAGGCAGTCCAGCTCTCACAGTTACACAGTAGGCGGTTCCAACCCAACACCAGCCAAACAGCCGATCAACCTGATCTATATAGCAGCAGTCGGTGGCCACCACCAAGTCTACGCCCGCCGCCGCCAGCGGCGCCACTACATGCTCCATCCATCCCGTCTTGCCCCACTCCAGCTCAGCAGCCACTGCCCAGCCTGAACCCTCCTGAGGCCTGCACCGCCACGTGCATTGGAGGGCATGCACACACAGGTATTGTAATCAGGTAGAGCCGAGCCAACAACAGGCATGGAGGAGAACTGATCCAGGCGCCAAACTGTCGAATGCACGTCGGCAAACGAGAACCATCTGACGATGAACAGTGGGCCAAATCAGTAACAAGGGGGTTTGAGCACTGCATGCACAGCAAAAGTCCAGCCCGCCCACTGCCATCCACACCCACTCCAACCCACCACAAACCAAACACCCACCGTTTTGAGGGTTCAAAGCCATTTGCCGCTAGGTTTTGTTGCATGAGCGGCAGCACCTTGGCCACATCGGTGATGGTGACCCGTGCCCCCATGGCAGCCAACGCCAAACCTACCAGGCCCACACCCGCGCCCAGCTCCACACAACGCATGCCTGCAGGTAAGTGGAACAGCATGCTAATCTCAGCAGCCTGCACCATGATGGCCAGCCGGCTGGGCCTCAGTCCAATGCTATGCAGGCATGCAAGACGCCCAAACTGCCATTTTCTCTCCACCTTGGTAAGCCAGACCAACAACGTGCGTGACAAAAACATAAGCTGAACATGGTGTTGTAACGGTGGTGAGTGTGACTTGTTTGCTCCAGATGTGCTCAGCCATCTTGTTACGATGTGCGGGTGCTGTGCTCACCCACATAGCGGTACCACGGCTGAGCCGCCAGATAGGCGGCCAGCACCAGGGCCCCATCCCACAGCGCCGCCGCCACGCCCAGCTTCCCCGGATTGACGCCCGCACCGGCCAGCTGGTGCGGCTGCAGGGGGTGGGGCAAGGCTTGGTTGGTTGAGTTTTTTGGTGAATCGCGCAGATGGCTGCCGGGCAACGCCCGATCGCACGCATGCCGTACGCCAGGGAGCTGGTCGATGGCCACAGTCCCCCTCCCCATGGACAGACCAGTCCTGCTGCTTGGATGTCATACAGTTCCTGCACCACCTGTTGCTGCCCATCTGGTGCCCACCACAACTTGCCTGCTGCAGGATGTGGAGGCGTAGGCCGCCCAGCATTACTGTCACTTCGTCGGCACTGTGCACCTCCCACCTATTCGGCTCAGTCAGCCGCTTTTGGACCAACTTGCCGTCCTCCCAGCTGCTGTGGGGAAGTACAAGGTGGCAGGCAGCGACAATCAAAGGAGGTCGATGAGCGGTTTGAGCACCCTACAGCGGACAAGCGGCCGCCAGCGGCGGTTGCCAGCCTGCCGATGCCGGCCGGTGGGCCGACGCGCACGCTGCTGGCAGACTGCAGTCTGCAGCTAGAATAACACCTCGGCCACCCCCACTCACTGCTGAAAGCTCAGCTCGAACTGCATCTGGCATGTGGCCGGCTAGGGTCGCCGCAGCATCAGCCCAACCATGCGTTTTGACTTCCCGGTGTGTTGCGCTGCACCCGTCCAAAAAGTCGCAACCAAGGGAGCAGCTCCAAACGCCACCTGGCGTGGAGTTTCCTCGGGGCGTCGATGGGGTCCAAGGCATTCTACACAATTCTCATTTGGTGTTGAACTGAGCGATCGTGAGCGACATCAACGTCCGTCGTGCTTGCCGGCGACGGTGGCGCCTCCCTGCGTGACACGTGATAGACGTAAGCTTGGCAAATTTGACCTCCCCCCAAACTAGCCAAGTATTCACGAACAATGCGCTCCTAAGCTTCCTGCTGCCAACACTGCGGCGGCTCACAGGGCTGGCCCCCCCCGCGGGCTAAACATTGTGCGCTCCCACCACCGGGGCGCAATGCTGCCCCCATTGGGATTCGCAGCCACAATGATGAAACTTCCACGTAAATCAGCGGCAGCCAGCCGCCAGCCTGACCAACCACCAGCCTTCATGGCCCCCTCTGGCGCGTCTGACTCCCCCACTGGGGTGCTCAGCGGCCTGCCGCTGCAGCAGAGCCGGTCCAAGTCGACCAAGAGTGCCAGCCGACCCTCCGATCGCTCATTGACCAACCTGGATGGCCATGCCGTCGACGTCGTCCACCTGCTGCATGCTGGCTGGTGGGTGCTGTCGCTTCCACCCTTTCTTTCCGCCACCAGGCTGCTCCCCACTCTGGACCACAGAGTACCAAACAGTGCTTCTGCCTTTGCTGCCATGCTTGCAGGTTTGGCCCGATGAGTCGGTCCAAGGCTGCAGAGCTCTTTGGGCGCCCGACGCAAGATGCAGAGCCGGCGATGCTGCCGGCCCGTCGTGGTCGGCAGTCGCAGCAGCAGCAGCAGCAACAACAGCGCTCCACTCATCGCGCGTCGGACGCCTCTCCTTCCACCTCCAGCCAGCGTTCAGGTGGCAGCAGCTCGCAGCTTGTTACAGGTGGCAGCATCGGCAGCATTGCTGCCACTGCTGAGGCCGCAGCAGTCGCATCAAGCACATCTGCGCATCCGAATGGGTCTAGCACGCAGCAGCAAGCGGAAGCAGTTCAGGGGTTGCCCGGTATTGGCACATGGGCAGGGCGGTACCGCCTGTTTGGCCGAAAGCACCTTGGGGAGGCACAGGAAAGCAGCACGGCGGCAGCGGCTCAGCACCAGCCATGCTCACCGCCCGCTGCAGCCGGCGGCAAGCTTGTTGCTGCTGAGCAGCGAAGGCATGGTGCCAACGGTGCCAGCGTCGCACTTGACAGCCCCGTGGTGCTTCGGCCAGGGGGCTTTGACGAGGCAGCTGAACGTGGTGCAGGTCACGGCAGGTTTGCTGCTCAGTATGGGTCTGAGGAGGCCCAGGAAGATGCCTGGCGCTGGCGCTTCAGCAGGTGCGCATCCCTGCTACCTGCTCAACCTGTAGCAATATGTTGATGCATCAACCTGCATTTTTATGTTGTCAATCTTCTTTGTTCCATCTTTCTCCATTGATTCCTGGGGTGTCTCGCCATGGGGGTTGTTGTTTCTTGGTATATTGGCACCGCAGGAAGTGGGCGACTGAGCAAAAGCGGTACCACGAGCAGCCAGGGCTCCCCACCAGCATTGTCAGCGATGACCTGGATGCTCTGGAGTTCACGCAGGTGGGTGGTCTGGCTATCAGGTCAGCCAAAACAAAGAGGCATACAACAATGGCGGCGGCACAATGTTGCTGAACGAATTCTTTGTGTATTGTATTGGTATCAGTTAGTTGCTTAGTTGCTTATTCAAGGTAAGTATACCTCTTTGATTGGCGCACCGTAAGCTGTATCTCCTACTTGCCTTCCTCTGCCCTTTGACACCTGCCCTGCCAAGCTTTACTGCGCTTCCTTGCGTGCTGCCTGGGCCGCAGGCTTGTGGCATAGGACTGAACCTACAAGTCATGCCCACATCGGGGCCAGGCAGGCCCCTCAAGTCAGCTGCCAGCGCGGACGAGGATGGGGGCCTGGCGCTGGAGGCCAGCACGTCTACGCTGTCACTGTGCCAGGTAACAATGATGCTGGTGGTGAAGAGATTGGTGGAGAAAGGGATAAGTCCGGGCCATGCTGGTGCAGCGAGCGTGTGTCAAGGCAGCCTGATCACAAAGCTGTCGGTTCCTGGGCGATGTCACTTCTGCTTGCGGCAGCTACAGTGCCTTTAAGTTGTGTTCCGGCGGCCTCTGCAGTCTTGATTTCTTGCGCCCTGCTCATCAAGGTTCCATTTATTAAGCACTACCCACCCTTGTCGTTTGTGTGTGTGTGCAGTTTGATGTGGACCAGTCAGAGACCACCATGGGCCTGCTGGCTGCCGAGATGTCGCCCGGCAACAGCGGCCACGGTGCCAGGGCGGCGGCACACCTGCTGCACCGCACTGCCAGTGGTACCGGTTGGCAGCGCCTGCAGCAGCAACAACAACAACAACGGCAGGTCCAGCAGCCTTTGCGCGGTCAGGTGGGTGGCCCAAACAGGATGCATGACTTGTCACTTGTCTGCCTGCCTGATGCCTGCCTTTGCTCCTGCTCAGCTTTGGCTCATAAAGTTTTGTGGAGCTTGAAACCGGGTGGTGGTGCAGCAGTGCCACAGCAGTCTTGGTTGACGTGTTATCGGCTCTCGTACTGCTGCCTGTGCAGGGCGCACCCTCGCCTCGCCTACCCAGTGCCACCCGCAGCGTTCTGTCTATTGCCAGCAAGGCACAGGAGCTGTTGCGCAAGCAGGGGGCTATAGAGCAAGAGGTGCAGGACAGGTGGGTGTGAGTGATCAGGTTGGGGGTCAGGGACCTGCGCACTGGAAGTGCATCGGAAACAAGGGCTACCCTTAGTTTTCAACTGCAAAGAGCATCGTGATTGGGTAGATGCGTGCACATTATGCTACTGCTGTTGTCCCGTTCCCTGGCGGCAGGTGGGAGAAGAGCTGCACAGCAGGGGACGCCTGGGCGGGGCGCAAGCTGCGGGCTGTTCAGATTGACATGTGGGGCCGCTTCAAGTACTGCGTGTTTCGCGTCAGGTGAGCGAAAACAGCCAAAAATGTATATATGCAAACCTGCATACCTCTCTTTAATGCCTGACCACAAGTTGGTGGGTCATGCTCGCGTGGCACTAGCATCCCGTGTGGCGGCAATACCAGCATAGCCCATTACTCTTAGCCTAAAGCACAATCCACCCTCTGTGCCTGCTCCGAGTCTGTTTGCAGTGATGGTGCGGGGCACAAGCGGTTCATCGTGCGCGGCCGTGCTGGCGCCAGCCCTGCCGCACTCCTGGAGGGCGCTAGCCAGGAGGCAGCGGAGGCCAGTCGTTCGTGCTCGCTGCCCACGGCTGTGGTGGAGGTGGTGGGGGCAGGCATCATGGAGTGGTAAGTAGCCATGCTTGCCGCATGTCGTACGTTCTTGAAACCAGGATTTTTGCTACCCAAGCCCGGCTGTTGTCTGGTTGATCGCCCACGTCCTGCTGCGCCCTACCTGCACTATCTTTCCCAGTGCCCTGCATGCTGAACAATTAACTAGTCCATTGCTGTGCCCTCGTTACCGCTCGCATCATTTCCACCTACCCACCCTGCCCTCCCTCTTTCCTGCTACTACGCTGGTTGTTGCAGGC
Organism: Ettlia oleoabundans; assembly: GCA_019693395.1. Taxonomy (NCBI): domain Eukaryota; kingdom Viridiplantae; phylum Chlorophyta; class Chlorophyceae; order Chlamydomonadales; genus Ettlia; species Ettlia oleoabundans. Next base: position 756 of record JAAMXP010004321.1, on the reverse strand, counting down.
GGGAGGACACAGAGCGTGAGCTGCTCCTCATGCCCGCTACCCTGCGGCCAGGGGACGTGGGCTTGGAGGGTGTGCTTGGCAGCAGCGGTAGCAGCGACTCCCCCACCAAGTCATCATCGTACCTTGGGTGGGTACAGCTGTGGGCCCTAGCTGCAGGGGTGACAAGTACAAAATGCATACTGCCAAGCTGGCTGCCGCTGTTGTGAACCTCTGCTGCTTCCCTTAGGTCCTATCGCTGCGCATCTGAACTTCTGTTGGACTCCTCTGGTCATGGAGGTTTTTGGGGGTTCACGCTTAGCTAGTCGATGTTATGCAACAACCCATCTGCCACTTGTAATCTCGGGTTGCTCTCTTATCTTTGGGTGCAGGGATGTGAGCGGGCTGACGGTCTCTCTTGTGCGCCAGGCACTTCCTTGCCACTTCCGCATCACCACAGCCGCCTCAGCCTCCCGCGCTAGCAGTGCGGCCGCCTTGAACAACCGCGTATGAGTGCCATCGCCAGCAGCCAGCAGCGGTGTGCTTCTCGGCATGCCTTCATTGCAGTCCTTGGCTGGTCCTGCTGCCCAAACAGGCCAGCTGATGCTCCCATCGCTGGCTCCGTTGTCGCATCGGCTTTGCTGTAGCTAGCTAGCTGTCGCATGCATCTGTTGGTTTACAAATATATGCCTCTTCTTGTCTTGAATATGTTCCGCATGCCGGCCCCCATCACCTGGTCCCTGATTTCCCTGCAGCGTGCGCTGTTTGGGCCCGCCCGCC
>JAAMXP010004318.1:0-14399 GCA_019693395.1 Ettlia oleoabundans | reverse complement strand
GTGTGTATGGGTGGGTGTGGGTTGGTGGGTTGGGGTGGGGGGGCTATTAGCTATTTTTTGTACATGTTCATGCCAGAAATTGCTTTTCCTGTATCGCAACTGTATGGGAGGGTTACTCCCTTCCCCGGCATCTCACCACCTTCCTTTCCCTCTCTTTGTTTCATTTTGGATGTTCCTCAGGCCGAGCCATAGTGGACGAGGTGCTGCCGCCTCGCTTCCTGGCTGAGGCAGTGCCCCACCTGGAGCCAGGCAGCCTTGGCATAGCGGTGGTGCAGGAAACGGGTGTGTTCGTACGAAGCATGCATTGCATTGGGTGTCTGCAATATGCAGTAGGTTGAGCCGCCCTTTCCCTTTTTGCACGGCACTGAAGCAGCCGTGTCAGCTGTATTGGCTGACTGGCCTCTGCCGCTTCACTGTTGCTGCCATCCATGTCCGTCTTGGCTTGTCTTGCACGTTCCGCTGTGTAAGTCATTGCTGGCGTTCAGTCGATGTTGAAATTCAACTTATTGCATGCGTATCTTGTCGCTGTGCTTGATGGTGATGGTGCATTGATGGAATTCATACACGCACCACCGCAGACCACCACACCACACCCTGTCTGTTGGGCTCTTCCCTCTAAGTGCCGCAGGCACCATGCTGAGCGCTAAGCACGCTGCGGAGCGCTTTGATGCTTGCTGGCACGGCGGGCTGGCTACTGTGGAGGCGCTGAGGCAGCAGATGGATGCTCTGCTGAAGGAGTATGTGTCTGCTGGGGATCTGAGGTGAGGGCATGAGGAGTGAGGGGTGGGGTGGGGTGGCGTAGGGGTGAAAAGGCATCGCTAGTCGGGACATGAACTAGGTTTCGGGTTTCAGGAATGCAGCCTTGACATCGTCGTAGCAGGATCTCTGTTTAAAAGCCAGCCTTGCTTCCCCCCTACCCCAAGACTCACACTCGCACCACATACACGCCCGCCTCCCACTGCAGCGAGGCGGAGCGATGCCTGCAGAGCCTCAACGTGCCTCACTTCCACCACGACTTCGTGGCCAGGTGGGTGGGCGGTTTGTGCTGAAGTTAGGTTTTATTTAGCTACTGTGGGTGTCTGTTTTGGCTTGATTGGGTGGGTCCATGGCTGGTTCAGGCAGGGTTTGTTGGCTGGCGTATTCTGAGACCTTTCAACCCTCATTCTGGTGACACTGAGGACACACCACAACGCACCGCACCACGCCACACTTGTGGCTGCAGGAGCCTGCTGGCTGCCTGTGAGGACGAGGCTGCAGCTGGAAAGATCCTGGGTCTGCTGAAGCAGCTGGCGGACAGCGGAGAGGTCAGCCAGACACAGATGAGCAAGGGCTTTGGCAGGGTGGAAGGCAGGCTGGATGACGCAGCATTGGACCTGCCTCGTGCCCCCGAGCTGTACAGGCAGTACAAGCAGCAGGCGCTGGACCAGGGCTGGCTGCCGGCGGCAGCGTGAGGCTGGTCAGGGTGCAGGGCTAGTAGTGCCTTTTCCAGGGGGCTGTCTTGTGCCGCCAGTCCCCAGTACAGGGGCCGTCATGGCAGTCCCCAGCAGGAAAGCGACTTGCCGTCCCCAGCCGGGGGGGCGACGTGTCATAATCCACTTGGGGGGCCAGATTGCCAGGACCCAGCAGGAAAGCGACTTGCCGTCCCCAGCGGGGGGGGGCGACGTGTCATTCTCCATTTGGGGGGCCAGATTGCCAGTCCCCAGTAGGGGCGCAACTCGCCAAGTATCCTTACTGGGCCTGCCGGCTGATAGCCTTTCAACTGGCTGGTTTATGGTTGTGGCCTACTGCAGCAGATGTGATTGCGTCTTCCACATTTACCCATCCCCCCCCCCCTCTAGTGCCTAGTAGCGCAGGTGCCTTGCGTTGTAGGGATTTGATGCTTGCGTGCCTGCCCTGCCCTGCTGGGTGGATGGATCACCTTTGCCCGCCAGCGTGCGTCGTCTTGTTTGCTGGGTTGGCTATTTCAACCTTGCTCCACCCGTTTGCCTAGGTTTCCCTAGTTTTTAAACTTTTACTTGCTTTCAAGTGATGCGAACACCAGCAATTGCTGCCCCTTTTTGCCCCCCCGCCCCGTCCCACCCTTTACGCAATGCTAATACACATACAGGCGTTCATTCCATGCAGCAGGCAACCACCGCCGCTTGCCGGTCAGCTAGCACCTGTTCCCTTTTCCCTGTTCTTCCTACCCCCCTGCCCTCCCCGCCATGCACATGCCGGACACTGCCCGGACCCCAGCTGCCGCGTGGCTGCCGCCCCTGCGACTTCATTGTTGTGGGGTTTGCAGCTGCATGTAGCTACCACCTGTAACATTACTGAAGCCTGTCCTGCAATGCTGCCGGCCTGCGGTCAACTTTCCCCTCCTGCTCTTTTTCCTCTCCTGCCTGCCTGCCTCTAATCCTATGCTGGCGCTGCGCTTTTTACTGGTTTCTGTAAGAGCTTGTTCGTTCCAGAACGAATTGTGCCAAACAATAGTTGAGGGTGGGCCAGCATGATGGTGCAATGAGGTCGGTTGAGAGCAGAGTGAGAAGTGGTTTCACATGGGGGGGCATTCCAAGAAGAAATGGGTTCTTTTGGCACGCTCAAGTCGTGAGCACAGTGATGGAAGTTTGTTCGTGTGGGCCCCATCGGTTGCAAGCTGTTGTGCATCAGCAATAGTTGAAGGAAGCGAGTGGGAGCAGGCAGTCGGGTTGCAAACAGTTGAGTTTTAGGAGCCGGTACAGGCAAATACATGGAAGAAAGAAAAGGAAAGAGCCCACGAAGCCTCGATCGTTTAGAGAGTGGCTCAGTACCTTGATCTGACGTCACTCAAATTATGGGAGGAAGCTGCTGAACATGCAATAGCACAACTTTGTACCGCCCCATGGCGTGAGCTCCTGATGGGGCATGGCAACCTAGGTCCCCACAGGGCCTGGCATGGCAAATCGCCATGCAGCGCAGCGCCGATTGATATGGCAAGCACAGCAGAGTGCCCTGCTCCCTGATTGGAGCAGAACAACAGAGTCGTGCTGGCTTTGCCCAGCTTAGCTTAGCAGCACCTCAGCCATTCTTCCAGAGAGGGCGAGGCAAGGCTAGCAGGTGCAGTTGCCGCCCTTTTCTCTGCTGATCCCACGCCTGCATCAACCAAGGCAGGCACGCTGCCCACGTCGCCGCCACCGCCGCTGCCTGCACCACCTGCCGGCAGCAGAGCCGGCATGGTCAGCTTGCCTGGCGACTGAGTGGCTTGCTGCTGCTTATTGCCCTGCACTGGCGCTGCTGCGAGTGCTAGTGGCTGTGCCTGCGGGGTTGCCTGCTGTGCCTGCTGTGCCTGAAAGGTTGCCTGCTGTGCCTGCTGTGCCTGCTGCTGATCTGTCTGTCTGGCGGGGCCAGCCTGGCACGTGTCAGCGCCCGACGGCGAGCGCATGCTGTTGCTAAGTGCCGCGCCGTAGTGGCCGACTGCGCCGCCGTTCTGCAGCAGGACGGCCACGAGGGGGGAGGCCAGCACTGCTGCCGTGGAGGCAGCTGCTGCCGCCATTTCGGCTTCTGCCACCGCTGCCGCTGCGGCTCCACAGAGTGGGAGCTGCGTGGAGGCGCCGCTGCTGGTGTTTGGCAGCGGGCTGGTGGCAACCGCTGCGTTTGGCAGGCCGGCAACGGGTGGCACGGCAGGGGGCGGCACGGGGGTGGTCGGCAGGGACCCAAACAACCCTTCTATGCTCCAGTCTTCCTTTTCTAGCATAGCTTCCAGCTCGGCGGTGGGCAGGGCACCAGCCAGATGCACCACTCCCGCAGGAGTCCTGGCAGTGGGCAGCAGCCCCGCAAGTAAGGCCGCCGTGGGTGACTGCATGGCTGCTGCCGCGCCGCCCGCTGCTGCTGCTGAGCCTGCTGCGCCTGCTGCAGTAGGCGTGGGCTCTGGGACGTCCACTTGTGCCTTCAGCAGCCAGGCAAGGGGGGTAAGCATGGGGCTGTTGCTGGCAGCGGCGTCCTGGGCTGGCCCCACCATCAGCACCTGGGGTGTAGCCAGTCTGTCCAGCAAATCAACCGCCTGCTGGGCTAACCGCTCGTTTGGCCCTGCTGCCGGGCCCTGCTGCTGGGCGTGCCCAAATTGCGGCGGCTGCCCCGCAGCACCACCACCGCCGCCACCGCCGCTGGTATCGCGGATGTCGTCCCCATCGCAGTCCCCACAAGCAGCCGCCGCCGCTGCAACAGCAGTGCCTTTTGTGGCGCTGTGTAGCTGGGACAAGAGCACCATGCCAGCGGGAGCAGGGGTAGGCAGCTGGCTGTGGTGGCTTGCTGCAAGGCCAACGCTGGCGACAGGCAGCCCGGGGCCGCCCCGCCGGCGCCGCTGCTGCCTTTGTTGGTGGCTATTTGCGCTGGCGTCCCCTGGGGCTTCAGTTTCAGCAGCAGCCGCTGTCGCTGGCGGTGCTGCTCGCCGCAGGTTGGCAGGGGGCTTGCGAGGCACCCTCAGGCGGATTCTTGTGCTGCTGCTGCTGGGATGCGTGCCTCCCAACTGCTGCTCAAGCTGCTGTCCCGCCTCCTCTTCCTCACCCCCTTCCTCCTCCTCCTCTCTTTCCTTCGCCCGTTGCCTCCTGTGCTGCCGTCGTGACTGCGGCCGCTGCCGCTGCCGCTGCTGCTCCCCGAGCTGCCGGTCGCACGGCGCCTGCTGGCTTCTGCTGCTGGGGCCAGCTGCCGTTGCAGCCGCACCGCCCGCCTGCGGCAGTGTGTCACTCCCCTGCAGGGCCGCTAGCAGTTGCTCCCCGCAAGCTGCCTCCGCTGCTGCTGCCGCTGCGGCTGCTGCTGACGCTGCCGCCATGGCTGCCGGGTCCGGCCAGCCCACCATCGGCACAGGCTGCTCTGCTGCAGCAGCAGCAGCGGCGGCGGTGGCGGCGGCAGAATGCAGACAGGCGCCGCCCAGCTGTGCCTCTAGTTCTTGCATGCTCATACTGTGCTGCTGCATGTAGAGGTGGTTGGGTGGCGCCATCAGAGGCACCACCACCGGCAGCACATGCTGGGAGGCAGAGAGGGCCTGCTGCTGCATCTGAGCTTGATACAACTGCGCCTGATACAACTGCAGCTGCAGCTGTTCCTGCTCTGCAACCTCATGCTGCTGTAGTCCTTCTGCCACACCGGCTGCAGCACCTGCCGGCTGCTGTGTGCCGCTGCAGCCGCCTATGCCCAGGTGCTGGCCTTTTCCCGGCGGCTGCTCCAGCGCCCGCCGTGGCGGCAGCTGCTGTTTGGGAATCTGCGGCAGAATCTCTTTGATGTCTGGGTCATGCGCCCGAGTGGCTGCGTACTTCTGCATCAGCATGGTGAGACACAAGGGAAGGGAAGGATGGGCCCTCAGGGGAGGGGAAGGCTTAGGCAGGCAGAAGAGCAGGCAGAAGGAAGGAGACCAGGCAAAACCGCTCACCCCACAGCGATTTGCGTTGCGTCAATAAGATTTCATCCTGCAGTGGCTTGCACAAGGCTGCCCAAACCTGCATCTGTCCAGCCTCAGCCAACGTCCCCACACGGCACACCCGGCAGGTTTCCTGCCTGCCTTGCCGTGCCGTGCCTTGCATATGCTGTATGGCAACCGGCCGTTGTGCCCCCGTCCAGCATACTGCCGCAGACCGTGTAACACCAACAGCAGTCAGTCACAATCAGTTACCACCAACAACAACACATGGTCCCGCCCCCTGGCTCACCTTCATTGCTGCCAATAGGCCGCCCCTGCGCTGCTTCTTGGGCGCATCCTCCCCGTTGCGTGCCCGCTTGCGGCTGGGTGCTGCACCTGCACAGGCGCCATGTTGAATCGGCTGTATGCACGGTGAGCTTCCGGTATTACCACAAAGGCAGGATGTTTGTACCGCAGGCGGGCGCAGTACCTAGCATGACTGCCAGCATCACACCCAACATTGCCAGCAGCACGAACTAGTGCGATAGGTTGAACGCAGGCACCTCTTCTCACCTTTCATGTCGCTCTTGCCGTTTTCGGAGACTGAGCCATGGTCCATGGTGGGAATCTGCCCTGGTTAGTGAGGGTTGAGTGGTTCTGCGGGTAGCCACGGCGCCAGTAAGAGGCGGCTGCCCCCCACGGAGAGCCTGGGGCTTGAATGCGGCGCAGCGCGGATTGAGGGCGCCGATTGAACCGGTGGAAAATGCGCCCTCTATGCGTGATCCTTGGCTCCTTCAAACCCAGGCTACGCCAAGCCACACTGCAAGAAGGAGGGGGCCTGCAAGGCAGGTGAGGCCGAGGCGGAACTGACGGATGGTCGTCCTTGAGTCTTCTGCTCTGCCACTGATCAGCTGATCACCAACATAGCACGTCCGCAGCGCGCAAACGCCGGGTTTCTCTGCACTGCTGCGGCCGCGCGCGCACCGCGAGCGCAAATCGCGCTGCAACCCACCCGGCAGCTCGCAAAAGGCATGTCGTTTGTTGGGTAAGGGTTGGTCCTGCGCTGCGTCGCTGGAAGAAGACAAGGAGAGCAAAGGGCACTGCCCCCCTTGTGCGGTCTGTCGGTACACCGACCGCTTTATGGATCTTGTTAGACAACTGTCACAGGTTTGAGGGCAGCGATGGGCCGTCATCTTGTCAAAGCGCCGAGAGTGGAGGAAAGCGCGCCCTGTCGGCATTGACCAGCTTGGATTAGGCTGGTCCTGACACTCGACTGGTGCTCACTGGCCTAGGAGACGGCTTGATCGTCTGCGATAGTCCTTTGCAGGTGCCTGCCCCGACCGCGCGGGCGGCCAGTAGAGATGGCCAACTATATCGGCAACAAGTTCACGCAGGAGGACTCGGATAAGCTGGTGGGTTATAAGAACAGCAATAACGACATGCTGGTTACGGGGACTCTCCCTTGCGGAGGTCCCGTGCACCTGGCTGCTGGTCTTCACAGGTCACACCGCCCTTGCACCCTGCAAGTGTCCTTGCCGCATCCTCTGCTGGGCGCAGAAAGAGTTTGAGAAGCGGGCAAACCCTAATGACCAGAACGCCCAGATGCTGTTGGAAGAGATGCGGCGGCACATCAAGAAGGTGAGGGGAGCTGAGGCGCATCCAACATCGCCGGCTCTGCCCGCACCACGCCATCTGGCGGCACCGGCTGCCGCTCGTGCCCCGGTACTCTGCATCCCGCTACTATGGTTCTGCTGCACTAAACACCGTTCATGGCAATGTGTGTGGCAATGTGTTTACGTTGCAGCTAGAGGAAATGCGCAAGAACGAGGACCCACGTCTCTCCTTCTCCACCCCAGAGTTTAAGGAAGCACAGCGGCAGTTCACTGAATCATTCAAGGTTGGTCTGCCTGGACTGTGTCCAAGAAGGAAGGCATATGAGTAGGACAGGGGTGCCGGAGGCAGGCGGCACTTGCAGCCTCCCTGTCGTCTGTTTCTGCAACTTTCTCCATCTACAGGGCTCCCGGTGGTGGGATTGCCAGTCTTAGACCAAACACACACCTGCAAAGAACGCAAGTTTCCAGCAGCTCAAATTGACACTGCACCTAAGCTGTTAACTCAGCATGCTGGCTTGCACCATGTTTGCACCGCCCAATGTTGCTCAGTCCTGTGCAGATGGCTAACTTGTTAGCAAACGCCTGGGATTGCATAAGAATGCAACCTTCATCCAACGAGTTGCGACCCTCACATTGGCTACTGCGCGGCGGCCTGCCTGCATCTCTCTCTTCCCTGCCGCAGAAGAACTTTGGGAAGCCTGTGGAGTGGGGCCTTGTGAAGGACCACGCCTGGTCAACCCCCCAGCTGCGCAAGCTGGAAGTTCCTATCGATGTGGATGGCAACCCTTGGCCGCTGGATGCCGAGGGCAAGCCCATCCTCAATAAATGACGTCAGCTCACACCACATCACTGCCAGGGGCAGCGTTTGCTGGAGGCACACTCGACTCTGCCAAGCTGCTGCGGATGCTGTGCAGCTGCTGCCAGCTGCGTGCACTGCACAAAGAGGCTGCTGGCAGGCAAGCCAGCCTGCAGGACCGTCCGGAGTATGGGGGTCGATCAGCAAATCATCACGCCGTGCGGCTCAGCACAAGCCTTCCCCCCGTTAGCAGTGTAATGAACTGCAATTGGTTGTTCCTAGCCCCACTTGTGACGATCAGCTTAAGCTTTCTATCAAGGTTGCTTTGCATCAGCAGGTTGTGTTAACGGGGTGCCGCCGTACATGGCCTTGTATGGAACGCAATGCTTGGCAACCGGAGATGAAGAAGGAACAAGAGCAGCAGAGAGAGCAGAGCAAACAGGGAGAACAGGTTCAGAAGTAAAAAGGGTGGTGGGATGTGGGACACATTAGCCGGGATCAGTGCTCCAGCACATTCATGCACGCACCGGTGCGGCTGAAGGGCCGTTGGGAATGCCGCCGCCGCCGTGTGCCGCCACAGCTGAGCCGCCGCTCGCCTCTGACAGTGCCTGCTGCGCCATAACCGCCGCCTCCTTCCAGGCCGTCAGAGTCCGCTGCAGCTCACCCCAGTTCCCCTCCCCAAAGGTGCGGGGCGCGCACTTGGAGACAGCTACCACTCCCCGCAGCTGGTCAATCCTTGCTTCTGCTATCTTCTTGCCAATCGCCTGCACCACCGCACCCTCAACCTCGCTTGCAGCCAGGCCCAGGGCAGACTGCAACAGGGGCGGAACGACAAGGCAAGAGGGTTAAGATAGGTTGGACGAGAAGGGGAGGGGGGATAGGCCAGGAAACGAGAGGTGCTATGCAACGAGGCCTACAGCAGGCTGCGAAAGCAGCACACCCACCGACCCCAGTAATCAGCCACTGGCTCTCGACACCATTTCTGCAAGCTGCTGTGACAATTCAAGCCTCCAAGTGTTGCGCCAACTCGATGCTGTCACACAACGCAGCAATATCTGCCAGGCCCTGCTCTTCCAGGCAAGGTGCCACCCGAACAGCACCTCATGTCGCAGTGCAGTGGCAGTCGGGACAGCTGCGATGCCCAAGGGTTTAGTGAAGTCAGACTCGCCTGGATCTGGTCAAACGTGATCTCATCTGCACCGTGGGCCAGCCCCATGAACGCCAGCAGCCGCATCTTTTCCAGAGCAGCCTCAGCTTGGATGCCCGCACTTTCCAGTGCTGCTGCACCCGCGGGCGTGGCGGCAAAGTCTTGGAACTCCTGAAAACAAAAAAATCCAATGGGAAGAAAGTATTGACGTCAGGTGTGAGGAGGCGGCATGAGCCATACTGGATTGTAGCGGGACGCTGGCTTGAAAACTCCTGACGGATGACAGGACCAGAGCAAGGAGCACAGCGACAAGTGCAAGGGGAAATGAGGTGCAAGGTAAGCTTGAGAAGCAAGCGGGCAGTGTCTCGTGGCCTGATGGCTTGTCCTTAAAGCAAGGATCCAGGTGGGCGTGCCGAGGGGATGCAACAGAAGGCTAAAAGTTGCGCATTGCACGCTTGGCGCGTGGCAGGCCGTGGGAGCTTGGTTGTTGGCTGCACAAGCCGGCACTCAACAGCTATCTGCCCATCCCAGCCAGCTGCACAGCCCCAGCCAGCCAACCCCTCATCCCGCCCACCTGAACTGAGCTCTGCAGGAAGATGGTGAGCAGCTTGTGCAGGTCTGCATGCTGTGGGGAGGAGGCAAGCTGCGCCACCGCGGGGTTGCCCGCCAGATCAAACTGGAACATATCTGGCGAGCGAATAAATTCGGCCACCACCGCTGCTGCAGAGGGAATGGCGCCGGGCAGCTCAGAGGCGGGCGCATCCTGCAGCTTGGCGGGCACGCGGATGGAGGGCAAGTGAAACAGGTTGATGGCGGGAGCAAGCGGGTGCTGAGTAAGGGGCCATTCAACATGTAGTTTTGTATAAAAGAGGGCCTGGACACACATGCCGCAGTAGGGCGCAGTATCAAACATGTGCTTGCAGGTCCAGATGCGAGAGCGACGGCTTGTTTTTTCCTTATTTTGCGCGCGTTGAACTATTTCACCTGGCATGTTCTGCTGTGCCCTAGCCTAAGAACGCAGCCTGCCAAGGCAGCCGCCACATTCCATGCAGTTAAGTGCGGCTCAAGCGAATGTGTGGAAAAAACCCGAAGGTAGGCCCTCAAATATGTACTGAAAGGCACCCCTGACCAGTCCCTCTCACAAGCGCACCTCGTAGGTTGCAAGGCACTTTGAGAGAAGGCGGTACGACTCGCGTGCCGCGGTGCGTGGCTTGCGTGTGCAGGCCGCCAGCGTATCTGCGCAGGCGGTGTAGAGCCGCCGCTCGCCGCTTGCATCCAGCGCTAGCTCACTTGCCCAGCCGTCGGCATGGGCCTTGATCACAGGGAGCATAACATCCGCCAGCCCTACGCGCTTGGCATAGCCAAGTGCCTCCATAAGCACTGCTGCCTTGCTGCCAGTGTCGTATGCCGCGTTGTACAGTGTGACCAGCGCCAGCAGGCGCTTCTCGGGCCGGCTCTCTGTGTTGGCAGACAGGGCAACGGCCAGGCGCTGCGCTGCTGCAACTGCCCCGGGCAGCGGTATCCGTGGCACCAGGTGGCACGTCATGTTAAGGCAGCACTCCAGGTCTGCATAGATCCCACGACCAATGAGCGTCAGCATCTGATGCCTACCCTCCCAGCTATCACGTTGAGCAAGCCCCACAGCAGCAGCAGGCGAAAGCTGCGAACGGTGATGGTCGCAGCTGGCAGGCGGCGTACCGGTGTCGCTGCTGCTGGCACTCAGCACCACGTCCAGCGCGGACACAAACTTGTCCAGCAGCTTCTCATACTGCTCCGCCGCGTACAGCTGCTCACACTCCTCCGCAAAGCCGGGCTGCCCGCCCTGCAACACGTGCCAGGCTCTCAGCAAGTCACACGCGGCTTGATCAGGGGAAATTGGTCCGTGGGTTGCGCTGGGGACGCCCCCCTGCTCGCACCTGCAGCTCTGCGATGTGCTTAGCAATTGCATCATATGCTTCCTCCTCGCTGGTCTCGATGACCTGGGCGTGGGCAACCATGATAGGTGACGCTCGTGATCGATCACTGAGGTTGGCAATTTGAGCCCGCATGCGCTTCCCTTTTCAGTTCACCAGGGTCGGCCGTCGCCTTTACAATTGAGAAGCTCTGCAGGGAGCCGGGGGATTTGATTTGTGCTCTGTCTGCAGTCGGGGGACCGCTTATCCAAAGCCAGCACACGAGTTCGGCTTGGCCGACCAGGTGCTGCCGCCGCCGCATAACGTCCACTGTGTGAGTGCACCCCGCTTCTAGTTGATCGGCGTTGTATAGAGACCATTTCGCTGGTGTCTCACCAACCGCACACAGGTCTCGTATCAATGACAAACACGAGGTTAAATGTCCTGCTAGGGCCGGTTGGGTAGCGCCGGGTTCGGCATGGCTGTCTGTAGATACGCAGCTGATGGCCTATCTCGAATGCGATGGCATGTCAGGGTGCACGACACAGGGGACCAAGCACTAAAACATGTGCCTGCACATGCCACATGCCAAGACGGTTGAGGTCAAGGAGGTGCAACATTTGCACTTTTCACCAGCAGCCCCAGCACTCCCAGGCACTCAGGACACTTTATTTGCCGCATCAGCTGCTTCACCTATGCCAGTATAAATAAGCATGTGCAGTCTTGTTGGCACGATTCAACGTGACACCAAAACTACGCGCGACACCCCAACATGTGTAACGTCTTGGCTTTGCCGGGTTCTCATGCGGACATCCGCAGTGGGGGTGGGGGGAGCACCGGATCATGACTGGCACAAATGATGCACTGGCACACCAAACATGGCCACTATCATACCACCAACAGCAACGCATCACAACCACAGATGCAGATGACTCTGGGAGCTGAGCCTGGGGGCTGAGCTTGGGCCAGGCTCAGCTCCCCACCCTTCACTTGACGAGCGGCAGGCCAGAGCGCAGCCTTGGCAGGCCGCACCCATGCATGCCCTTATAAGCCCACTTCAAGCGAGAACACTCAATATTGTTGTTTTGGGCAGGCGTGGCTCTGAGGCGCCTAATGGCATGGTCAGGGTTTTTGGGTGCTGGTGGGTTGCAGCGAGGCCAGGTTGCCGTTTCCGATTATCAGGAGGAGAATGAACAGCAAGAGAAGTGGGGGCCAGTCGACGCAAGATTTTGCCATGCATCGGTGCTGCACCGCGCCCGGCTCCGCTCCGCCCTAGAAGTGTGTGGGCGTTGCGATGTGACCCTTCTCATCTAATTCTTCTTTTCTGTAAGCACATTTTCCATCTTGTATCATTTCTAGGCTGTTGAGGACGTACCAGGCTGCAAGTTCTGCAGGGGCGCGGCAGTGCTGCTCAGGGAGATGGCAGCCAGCTTTATGACGCTGCCCGGCAGCCTGCCCTTTGAGTTTGAGAGCAGCGATTTTGGTAAGTGCAGCGGGCCGCTGGGGCACGCAGGGCTGCCCCGAGAGCATTGGCTGTCTCAACGTCCATTCTGTCCTCGATCCTGCTTGCAGACGACCTGCTGACCGTCCCGCAGCGCAATGACTTCAGCTTGTCCTCATCAAGCAGCCTGGAGGCTACAGACCTGCTCCTGCCCGAGTTGGGTTTTGAGGGCAGCGATTTCGAGGTAGAGAGGCTTGCATGCGGTTGTCTCGGGTGCCAAGATTGCATCTTGCTGCCGCCTGCGACTATTGGCTCCTCTGACAGGCCTTCTGCTCGCCCCACCCCAACCTTGCAGGCCACCTCCCCCGGCTCCCTCAGCTCAGCGTCTGATGCCAGCTCCAGGTACATAAAATATGACTGCGGGAACTTGTGCGTTGGGGCGACGCTGTCGGGACAACTCAAGGCGTTGATGCGAACGGCCCGTGCGTTCATCAGCCATGTTGCCCCTCCTCCTTGTCCGCAGGCTCCAAAACCTCGCCTCTGGCTTCTCCCTTGCGCTTGATGACCTTGATCAGCAAACACAGCAGGTGAGGAACCCTCCGGTGCAACACACAGATGGCAGCAAGCTGTCAACAGCAGTAGTATGGAGGCGAACTCTCCAGTGGCAGCCTTAACACGCAATATTCGTGCAGGCATTTACTGTACTTTCATATGGCGGTCGTTGCAGGCACTCGTTGCTGCTCCCCTCCCATTGGGGGTAAATGGACTGAAGCTTAAGCTTGACTTTGGCTCGGTGATGAGGTGAGCCTGCACGACGGCGCTACCACAGACCCGCTGCCGGCGCCTCGTGGCAACGCACAGCACAACCACGCACTGCAAAGCCTTGCCTGCATCTAGTCCGGCGTTACTCTATGCCATTGCTTGACGGTCCACGGTCTCTCGGCACTGTTGCAGCGCTTGGCGCAACGTGGGCGGGGACGCGAGCCCTTTCCAGCTGCGTGGTCCCGCTCTTGCGGCTGTCACCGCTGCCATTCCGTCCACAACAGACCTGGAAGCTTCACTGACACCAGCCACCCTGCCTGACGCTGGAGCCTCGCCTGCCGCCAGCACCGCAGAGCCGGCAGCCCCCCGTCAGAATGGAGGTGGTGCCCCCGCTGCCGCCTTGGCGCCTTCCGCTGCAGCTGAGGCCTTGCGCAGGGAGGCTCAGCGCATCCGTGACAGAAAGGCCGGTCGCAAGAGCAACGAGCGCAGGGTGCGTGATCCGCGGTGCCAGCTGCATAGGGTTTTGGCTGTTGGGTTAAAAAAACCATGCTATGGGTGCTGTGCTGTACTGTTTGGGACGTGTTGCGCCACTGGCTGGAAAGCATTGGCGCAGCCTGCCGCTCGCCTCCCCACCGCTGGTCCCACTTGGCAGCTTTTTGTCTAACAGCGCACTCGTCGGTCGCCATGCTCATCGCCAGTGCTGCCTGGTTGCTTTCCAACCAACCCTTTGTGTGCGTGTCTGCTCATCTTTGCTGCCTGTGCAGGTTGTTTACCCGGCTCGCAAGGTCAACGCCGACAAGCGCCCGCGCATCAAGGGTCGCTTTGTTACCAAGGCTGAGTTTGAACAGATGATGACGGTGCTTGCTGCAGACGACCGTGTGGTGCCTGGCCTGGTTCATGCATGAGCCCAACCATGCTAGGACCGGACTGGCTGTCCCACCTGCCCCGCCACCACCGCCACAGCTGCAACACGTTCTTGGCAGGGACCAGCTTGCAGCAGGCACGCACCATTGTGCGCGCCGCTTTTCCTCCCAAGCTGCGTCCCCACCAAACAGTTTTGTGTGGTGCCTGCCCGCGGGTCCCCCTCCCGGCTAGCCCACTGCCCCCAGTCTCCCCTCCCCCTGCAAATTCCCAATTCTGCACTTCCTTTTATTCTATCCACCTCGACCTATCTCATGTTTGGTTGCCTCACTTCTCCGCCCCAAGTAGCGTCTTGAGGCGGCTGCTGAAACATAGCTGCTATGCCTCGCTTGCAGCGGGCATCCATTCATGCATTTTTTTGTGTGGGGCCCGGACGCGCAGCTGCCCGATTGGTGCTGGGCAGCTGCCGCACGGGCGGAAACAACACCCTCCCTATCGAACTATCATTCATGCCCCCCCCCATACCCTCTGTTGAGC
>JAAMXP010004316.1:0-11446 GCA_019693395.1 Ettlia oleoabundans | reverse complement strand
CCCAAAAGCACCATTCACCCACCCAAGTAGCGTTTGGTCTCTCTCGATTCCAGGCTTGTGACGTGCTTCCAGAAGGTGTAGATGTGGCTCAGCGTGACGAGGCGGTTGGCGTAGATGCCCCAGGTGTACCTGAGGGGTGGTGGAACAGGTGCAGGGAGGAGAACCGGGAAGGCAGTCAGGGCAAAGCAAGGTGAGGGAGCCTGCCGCTGAGTTAGCATCGAGTGGGTGGGTTGAAGTGGAAAGTTGCACTGCATTTGCCGATTGCGACCACAGCATATACTCCCTGAAACTACGCACCACTGCACTGCATGCCCACCAGCACACCAAGTGCTCCTTCCAACTGAATGCCACCCACCCCCACCTCTGTCCCCAACCCTCGCGTTTCAGGCCCTACCGTGAAAAAATGCGCTCCATAGCGCCTTCGCTGACCTTGGTCCAGTGGCCAGGGTCCTGTAGGGTAGGGGCGTCACCCAGGTGACTTCGTTTTTTGGTTTACCAACTGTGCAGAATGGAAGGTTTGTTCCACACCAGGGTGCAGCTTAAGAGCAAAGCAACACAACCATTTCCAATAATGCCTTCCCCTCGTTCCTTCAACCAATACTCCCGCATACAACCCTTCACCCACAGCGCTCATGCTTAGGTTTTCGATGTAGTGGCTCTGAATACAGGGACATGAACTACACAAGCAGGTTGGCAGGTTGGACCGCCAATGCCCAGTAGTTACCCGCGCGCATCGCTCAAAGAAGTTGGCCATGAGGTCGGCGGCATCGGCGCCGTGGTAGGGGTCAATGTGGAAGCCTGGAGGTGGGGGTTGGTAGTGCACAGGGGGTGAAGATATATTGTGAGCATCGCATGATGGCCTTGATGCTCTTAGCTCAGCTTACAACATCGCTTGATGGAAGCGGTAAGGTAGGAGACAAAGTGCCTTGTCCCCCCCCCCCACCACCACCACCACACACACACACACACCGCGCCCACACACACCACACCACCACCACCACTCATGTCACCCACCCGATTTGTTGTGTTTGATAATCTCTGACGGTCCGCCATGGTTGGTGGCAAAGGTGGGCAGCCCGCAGGTCATGGCCTCAACCACAGTCAGGCCAAAGGCTGCGGGCAAGAAAGAGGAAAGGAAGGTTGGGGCGGGGTGAGGGCGACGACGCCCCTGGCGCCCTCTTCACAAGGTGGCCCCCCCATTAGAGAATAAACATCCAACTGATATTCCCGCAGCAGAAGACGCCCCGACCCATTTCCATCCCATCCCATGTGCATCCATCACCAGCCACACCACCAGGCAGGCCGACAATATCCTCGGTGCAAATGCGGCCAGCCACCCACCCTCGTAGAGGGCAGGCTGAACAAAGGCGCCGTGTGTGTCAGCGATGTATCGGTACAGCTCGCCGTTGCGAACACGGTTCTTCTGCAATGACGAATTGCCAAAGGAGGATGGTGGATGGGCACGCTGAGCACGTAGGGGGTGAAAGCCGTGTGAGACAGGTGTGGCTGGCAATGCACATGAATGCACAGCTGCCTGCTGTTTGCCCTTGTAGCAACACTGACAGCACAGGATAAGGCCCTCACTGAGCGACGCTCCAGCGCTGGCTCCCTCAAGTCCTGCTGGCTGGCCGGTGTGGTGGCTGGCCCAGGGCCTTGCCTGCGCCACAATCCATCTGAAGCATGAGTGCATGTTGTAGGCTTCCATGATGCCGTGCATCTTGCGACACTCATCCGCCTCCTCACGGTCCATGGTAGCCGAGGGGTCGATCACGCCGCCTGCAGGCAGAACACCGGGGTTAAGAGAGACGCTCACAGGGAGGTCAAGAGCTAGTGAGCTGGTAGGCGCTTGGAAGCACACCGCCCTGCAGGGCCACATTGCCTGGGATGGGGTGCGGTCCAGGCTGACAGGAAGGAAGATGGTGATGCGGAAGTGAGGCAGCTGACAGCCAACAGCGGGTGAAACCAACTAACAGCTGATCCGACCATTCTGCAACCTTAGCAACCCCCAATAAACCCAAGGGCTCGCTCCTCATTCCTGGGCAACCACGCACCGACAATGACCAGGTTGACCAGGCCCCTCAGCCGCTCGTTCTGGCCGTACCACTCAGCCAGCCCCGTCAGGTTCTTCACCTTGTCCAGCCGCGCCTGAAAGGCAATGGCGGGGGCAGATCACAGATGGCAACAGCCTTCGCAAGTGCAGCGGTATCACCCAGGCGGTGAGTGTAGTTTCAAAGCTTGACCCAGCAGGCACGCAGGCTTAAGTGCCAGGCGGGGAGGCTCCCCGGCGGCTCGCTTGCCTCCAGGTTGTGGTTAGCCAAGCCTGTCAGGCCCGGGATCCTTCCCTCAAGGCCCGGCATCTGCATCCAACATCAGGCCTTCCACTTGAAAACTGGCACAATAAACAATACACCCAACCCACCATTGAAAACAGGATGGGCTTGTTGCGATCCTCCAGCTGGCCTGCAGCAGGTGAGGGCGGGGAGCGCAGACGAACTGCTTGAGCAAGTGTGCAAGTGCCCGTGCCCATGCCCTACAACGCCATCTCCTACTCTGGGACCTGGGTACAAATCGTGCGCCACTATCATCACCAGCTCGCAGTGCGTACATCGTCAGGCAGCTTGCACTCACGTCACTTGCTGCTTCTTTCCACAAGGACAGACAATAGCAGTGTATAGGCAATGTGAAACAGTGGGTCAGCCGCGCCCTTACCCACAGCACCCTTGAAGTTGGGGTCAAACAGCAGCTCCTCAATATCTCTGTGCAACCCTGTCAGCCGCTGATCCTTCTGCACAAACAAGAGGCAGCCACATGAGCAGACAACATTTGTTGGCAGACACACATGAAGTACAACCCCCACAAGAGGCAAGCACGCAGGTCTGTGGGCGATGTTTCCGGTGAACATTGGGGCACAGATGGCAGTGCCGTACCATCACCACCGCTCCCACCACCACCGCTCCCACCACCATCACCCCCACCGCCGCCACCACTGCCAACCCCACCACCGCATATCCTCGTGAGATGTATTTGCCTGTTTGTAAGGGAAGTAGATGTCCAGATCGGCTCCAGGTGACACGATGTTGAACTTGGGGGAGTAGATATCAATACCCTGAGAGGGAAGGGGCGCAGTAAAAGGAGTGCACTAAGCAAGAGAGTGCCTGTGAGGAGCACGGCACACGCCTTGGAATCTGCGCTTGCTGTTACTGGCAGGAGTCCCTTGAGGCCACCCGACACCACACCCGTCCAGCCACCCACCTCCACCACGCGGTATAGCTGGGGCATGGTGAAGCTCTTGTAGCTCTCGTACTGCCCCACCATTTCCTCGTGACCCGCGATCTCCTGCACAACACACAAATTGCATCCAACAAGAAGTAAGGGAGAAGGAGAATGTGCGAGACCAGGTCTGCTACGACCGCCCTGCTTCCAGTCGGCCCCCACCCCCCAATCACACCCACATCCACCCCGTAACCCATCCACCGCATCACCACCTAGCCCAAAACCACACATATAAAGCCAAGGAGGACATGCCTTGCATTCCCCTTGGGCAGCTCCATGAACGTATCAGAGCCAGAGGAGGGGTGCACCTGGTAGGTGGATGTGACAATGAAGTCGGCGTGGTTCATAGCAATGAGGTCGGCGGTGAACTGGCAGCTGAAGTGATAGCGGTCCTCGTACCGCTGCCAAAACAGGTCGGCATCCTCATACCTGCGGCCAGTACAGCGAGAGGCAGCAAGTAGGTTGGATGCATGGAAGCAGGGCTAAGCGGCTGTGTAATCAGGGATGCCTACCCTGCGTCCATGATCCCAGTTGCACCCTGCTAAACCATGGCGAGACCCTGCACCCTTCAAGTGCAATAGCGGGCAATGTGCCGAGCATGCTGGTTTTTGGCATGCGACCAATGCATTCAGCCTCAAGGCAACAACTCGCAGCAAAGCAATACTGAGCCGGGTATGGGGTTCAGCCAGCCAGGAACGCCAGCACAAGCTCGCTCACTTGGTTTTCTCGAGTGCGTGCGCGATGTTGCATTGCGTGACGTTGAGGCGGTGGCTCATCAGGGTGGCCACAAGGTTGCCGTCACTGCAGGCAGCCGATAGCAGGCAGTCAAAGTGCAAGTAAACCAATGATATTATCCTCAAACTATGCGCACTATTGGCCAGCGCCTAGCAGAGAATGTACCAACCCTGGATGCCCCCACACAGCAGACAAGGTGCAGTACCATGCCCCCACCTTGCCTACCTGTAGTTTCCGATGATGAAGTCCGGCTTGCCCCCCATCTCCGCCAGCAGCTCCTTTGTGGCGTCGATGGTGAAGCGTTCCAAGTAGGGCCACAGATCAAAGCGGGACACCCAGCGATTCAATACGCGACTGCAGCAAGGCGAGCCCAAAGAACAGGGGAAAGGAGCAAGCAAATGGAGGAGTCCATAATCGTCAAATCAAGGCGTACGTACCAAGGTTTGAGGCCACAGCCAGCGCCACATGCGATGCAAGTCCACAAGCGCCGGGGGCAGAGCGGAACCCTCCAAATGCCCCTCCTAATACCCGCATCACCAGCTGTTTACCGCACAACCTCACCCCTCTCGGTCCCTGAAAGGAACGCGCAGTATGCGTGCATGCGTGCAGCCACTGATTGGCTCCAAGCGCTCGTTGCAGGAGGTGCCCTGGGCGTCTGGGATAAGGCGAGTCAGCACCACAATGTCGGGGTGCACGCCCTGCGCAAGCGGGTGACAGGGAGGGGGATGGGCAGGCAACAGGCAGCAGGCAGGTTGGCACGAATGGATTGGCAAGGCACAAGGTTGTTGCATAAATATGATACCCAAGCTGCGGGCAGACAAAGTTGGTGAGAGGCATGATCAGAGGGGTGGCCGGCAATAATGTGCATGTGTGTACCGCCAAACCAACAAGCAACACCTTGTATCCGCCAAACAACCGCCTGCTGCCAGCCTCCTACCTGCAGCCCTGCATCCTCCAGCCGCTGCTGCATCTCCCGCTCCAATGCCCGCACCTGGTCCAGAATGTACACCACCTGAGCCAAAACACGATAGACACAAGGGGGTGGATGCAGGAAAAACGCAAGACGCCCGCGTGGATGGCACAGGAACAGGGAAGCAGATGCTGATGGCCAGAAGGAGGATGCTGAGCCACAAAACTCAAGGCATGCGTGTAGAAAGGTTGCATGGGAGGTGTGGGCAGCCCCCTCCACAAGTGGTCTACTTGGGGCATGTACGCTGCAGAGTCCGATTGTGTGCAAGAGGGATACCAGCAAGCACAGCAATTGGCACATTAGTCAAGGCAGGCAGCGCTCCAGAGAAAAGAGAAGAAGCAGAAGTTTGACAAAACTGGCAGCCGCGGCAGCAGAGGGTCATGGGTGCCAGGAGGTTTGAAGGTGTAGGTGGGCCAGCCTTACCACCCCCGGCAGAACGCCGCGGTCTCGCTCCCTGGTGCGTGTCGGCACATACTCATAGAACGTGGGAGCGGTGTCCTGCTGCCCAACCCAGGCGGTCAGGGGGGGCACCCTCGGGCACGCGATAGTGATAGACACACACATACGCAGGGAATGGCAGCAACAACGACGGCATTAGCGTCGGCAGCGGGGCGGCAGCGCAGAGGTGCTGATGTGTGGGGTTGGGGCCGATATCAGCTCGCACCTGGCCGCCTGTGTCTGGCATGCCCAGCACTCTGTCTTGCCCGAAATATCCATGCGGCGAAAGAATAACAACCTGTACGAGGGAACAACACAGTCAAATAATGGGCACGAACAGCATCACCAATACACCTAGCAACCCGCGCATGCACATTCTGTAATCAGGGGCTGGAAATTGGGTGGGCATGGCTCAGCGCAACAGCATGCGGGGGCGTAGGCTGGTTGACGGTGAAGCGAGTTGATCCGCTGTAAATGGCTGCAGTGCATGCCTTGAACATGAGGGGCAGGCGGCCCAGAAACTTCTCCAGCGTGTCGGCATCAGGTGCCTGCATGGAAGTGGCACGCGGGGCAGGCAAGGGGCTGGAGCAGGAGCATACGAAACAGCTGCTCTTATCACCAACAGCACAGCAAAGTAGCCACCGTGACCGTTACATACAGGCATTCAGCGCCGCCCACCACCCGCCTGCACAATGTCGAGGAGGAGCTGGAAGGACTCCCGCACGCGCCCCACTGTGGAGCCCCAGCCAGGCAGGAAGCCCAGCTCGTCAATGCCTGACACAGCACCGATGAGCTCCTGCGCAAGGCATTACGGGCACGCCCAGAGGGGGCAACAAAACAAAAGGCATGCTCACGGCAATCAAGCAGCTTGCCGAAGCGGGTAGGCTTGGGACAGAGGAGATGAGGCAAGCAACCATTGGCAAATGCATTGGCTGCAGCAGTTGTATGTTTATCAGCAGTTACACAGCAAACAGCGCTCTACATGTCGGGCAGCTACTGCTGACACCCGCTACTAGCGCCAGCGGAGTTGATGCCGCCCAAGTGAAAAGGTAACATACACATGTCCTTCCACATCCACACAGCAATTCACGCACTCACCTCATCCTCGTGCTTCTCCAGTAGCCTGTCGGCCCGCAGCAATGCATGGCGCAGTCGTTGCACACTGTTAACCCGCTGGCTGCAAGGGCGCAGAGGGGGCAACCAGGCAGCAGCCGCTGAGGCGTGGGTAGGGGTTGGGGTGGGGTGGGATGGGAAGGCGCGTGCGCAAGGCAGCAATGGTGGTCTACGCGCGGCGGCAGGCACACAGATTGGAAGGTTGAGCCAAGACCGTTGTGTGCAGGCTGATATTTTGCGCAATGAGATTCACGTACACTTTGCTGGCAATGAGGCACGGTGCAATGAGCGCAGCGGCAGCAAGCGGATGCACTGTGCCAGCTAGCCCACCTAAGCAGCAACTTCTCTCCACTTTGCTTGAACTCGCGCAGGAAGTCCAGCATCAGCTGGCTGCAGGGGGGAGGTGAGCTGAGTTGCCAAGTGAGGCATATGGACAGGGGGGCCATGAGGGCGGACGCAAACAAGCAGAGCCTCGCACGCCGAATAGTCAGCGACCGACGGCTTTTCATAAATAGGTTTGCGTCCCCAATGGGACATGTAGTTTGGTGATGATGGTGACAACAGCAAGGGGAGGAGTGCGGCAGGCACTGTTTGCCACAAAGGCTCACCTGCCCTCCGCGTTGGCGTTAGGGGAGAAGAGCTTGGCCGACAACGTCTTGTTAAGGAAGCTGACGCCGTTGCCAATATGGCTCTGCAATGCATGGGACATATGGTGGTGCACAGCAAAAAGGGCCTCGTCTGTGCATGCATGGTTGCAGCTCAGCCCATGGGGCAGGTGGCACTCACTGGCACTGCACAGCCTTGAAGAGACTACCCACAGCCCCAATGCTCTCTCGGAAGCAGCCTGGCCCATTGCCCACCTGCAGAGTTATCTTTGGCTGGTGTGATCCAAAGGGCTTGAGATCCAGCTCCAAGGTGAAAGGGTCGTAGCCGTGGCGGTCTGAAACAGGGACAAGCCGAGGAGGAGGGATACCAGATGGCGATCAGACAACAGGTCATTTGCCAGCCATACCAGCACGACACAAGGCTCAGGACAAAGCATTTAACAACATGGGCAACCGGACATGCTGGCAAGCAGTGTGGCAGCGATACCGCCTGTTCGTGTGAGTGCACAGGCATTAAAGCAACAACGAACAGCATGTGATACTTGCACCCCGGAATCAGCGAGGGGATTCCCCCTTGCTCTACATCTGCTTCTCTAAGGCCAGGTGCACAACAGCGCAGCACATGCCACCCACCCAGCACCTCCCCTGCAGCAGGCATTGCAGTGGGAAGGGCACGCACAACTCTACTGGCAATGCCCGGTCAAACCCAGTTCAGCTTTACAAACTAGGAAACGCAATGCTGACTCCATCAGGGTATACATGTACTAGCACAGGCAGCAGAGTAAACTTCACGGCACCTCACACCCACGACAACAGGAATCGTTACTGCACCACATGTCTGCCTACCTTCCTCCACAGGCACCAGCTTCTCCTTGAAAGCCAGGTAGTGTGCCGCCGTCATTTCCTCCACACGCATGTCGTCCACGCTGATGCTGCAGGTAGGAACCATGGGGGCAGAGGGCAGTTGCTAGGGAGCGGCACAAGCTGAGGAGAGCTAGCCCATCCCCACCATTTCCAACCAAGGACTTGTAGGCAGCTGTGTAGGAAAAAGCTTCTCTTGCCTCCTACACTGTCAGCAATGTTCACAACCATAACCTAATCCTCCGGCTCCCAGCACTCCCAGCAATCCCAACATAGGACATAAG
The DNA here is from genome assembly GCA_019693395.1 of Ettlia oleoabundans. Taxonomy (NCBI): domain Eukaryota; kingdom Viridiplantae; phylum Chlorophyta; class Chlorophyceae; order Chlamydomonadales; genus Ettlia; species Ettlia oleoabundans. The sequence goes on along the minus strand of JAAMXP010004316.1, from coordinate 3,167 downwards.
GACAGGGGGGCAGCCCGCTCTAAGGAGGCCCCTCACCGAAGGTAATTCCAATCGCCTTGGCAAGGGCGAAGCGCAAAGGCCACTCGGGGCGGGATAACCACCGCCTCCTGCACAGTCTTCAGCACCGCTGCCAGCTCAGAGCTCCTCAGGGAAGCATTGTTGCATTCATCACACACCGCAGACAGCTCGTCCAATATGACGTGCGGTAGCAGAATGGGCTTGTCACCTTTGCCCTTTGCCAGGCACCTGCAAGCGTAGGGTATGTGCACACACGATAAGGGGATTGGGGGAGNNNNCCCGGGGCACTCGACTCCCCACCAGCAGGGCGCAATTTAACCGCCCTGGACGGCGGCATCCCAGGACTCCTCGCCCGACGTGTTCGATGGGATGATGCTCCCGGCAAGATACAAGCGATACCAATTGCAACAATACGCAAGCGGCGTTCGCGACAAGGTTTCGGTGTTTGGCAGCTGTCCGGCAACTCGGCAGTCACAACTGCGACGAGACTGCTACGCCTCCTATGCAGTCAACCACCAAGCCTACCGAGCCTACCGGCTGCGGGCCACGCACCGTGCTGTCCACTTACCTGTTCAGCAGAATCACCAGCTCATTTCTGTTGTGCTGCAGCCCAGTCTTCAGCACGTCCGCTGGAGTGCCGCCAGCAAAGCTCAGCGACCTATTATACGCTCGTGGAGTCACAATGCCGCGCGGAGAGGCTAAAAACGGCTGATTGCTGGGTGAGTCGGCCCCAGCCATTATTCTGAGGCTCGTAACCAACGCCCTCGAATCTCTTCAGCGGATTCAGGACGCTGTATTGCAGAATTAGGTTGGGTCCACAGCACAAGGGACACTGACAGTATGTGCAGCGCGAGAGAAAATCTGCAACCTGAGCAGGCAACTTGAGCAGGTGATGTGAAGGAAAGTTGCAATCAAGTGTATAAATGTGCGGAGGCGCCCTCACCGGAACGTGCAAATCAAGAACTGCCTGCCTGCCTCCAGCCTGCCAGCCTAGCACAGCACAGAGAGCACGATGAATGCAAACCCGTTTCAGCACGTATGCAACAGTGTCTTGGCACTTGATACAGGTCGTAGTGGTGCCAGAGCGCTTGGCGCACTGTCAACCCGCGGTCGACACTCTCAGCGCAGCCGGCAGACTTTATGCGGCCCACACCTGCACCGTGGGTGACGAGTGATGAGGTCAATCAATCAGCCCAGTCCGCAGTGAGCAGGGCAGGCGCCCCACTTCCACCGACCGCCGCGCCGTGGGCGCGAGCAAGCACAGGCGGCAGCTCTCCCATGCAGCCCACCGCTGCTCCTTGGGGCAGAACGGGCGCCATTGCTGATCCACTGCCCCTAGTCAGCCATGGCGAGCTCACAAAGGCACCTTGGGCAGCAGCAAGCGGGCCAGCCCTGGCTGGGCGACCGGTTGGCGCTGCAGTGCCCCACGCGCAGCCGCGGATACCGCATGTGGTTGTCAACTATTCTCAGCACACGTTCGTGCCCGCAACCAAACAAATAGGCAACATTGAGCAGCTGAAGCAATTCCTGGAAAGCGAGACGGCTCGTGACTTTGTCAGCTTCATTCTGGCCCTGAATGAGGCGGTCAGGGGGAAGCAGCTGTCGGACCTGTGCCAGGTGAGCGCGCGTCCTGCTTCTTTTACTGGCATGTGTTACGAATTACGTCTACGTCTGGGAGGCAGTCGAGTGTTAGACAGTCCCACCTGCTGCATTGATTTCTCTATGTTAGCCCCAGTGAGGGGATGTGCCTGTGCATTTCCGTTGTCAGCATGCTATGCCAGGTAGCATTGAGCGCCATGCTGCCGTTGTTACACTTCAGTCTGGCTGCACATGCAGGAATCTGAGGTTGTACGGAGGCTGGTGGGGGTGCTGGACACTCTGTGGGGGTGGGTGGACAACATCCCGCCAGCTTCGCACACACTGCGCTACGGCAACCCCGCCTTCCGCACCTGGTTTGCACAGATGGAGGAGCAGGCGCCACAGGTGGGGCCGCCATGGAGCCAGTAATGCTTCCTGTAGATGCTGACCTCGGTGTTTCAAGCAGGCATAAGCCAGCAGATGCTGGACAGCAGGTGGTTCATGTTGTGTTTGCAGGACGCAAGTTGCATTGTAGTTAGCTCACTTGCACTGTAGTTCGCTCACTTGCTGTCGTAGCGTGCCACACCTCCCCCTTCCCCATATTTGCAGCTGGTGGCCAGCATACTGCCAGCAGAGCTGCAGTCGGCGGTTGTGGAGCTGACAGGCTACTTTGTTGACAGCTTTGGCAACGCTACACGTATAGATTATGGCACAGGTTGGCGGGTGGTTAATGAGGGCGGCAAGGGAGAGCAGCACCAGTTCAGAGCAACACAGTAGACACAGTGCGCTGTGTTGACACACCTTGTGCTCAGCAGCTGTCAGCAGTGTGTCTCAGACCCCTTTGGCTTGAGGACCTGCGCTTTTCCGCCCTTCTTGCTCATGACAGCTGCTTAGCTGGTGTTTGCTCCCTCTCCCCGCTGTTTTCAGGCCATGAGACCACGTTTTGCGCGTTGCTGTACTGCCTGGCCAAGCTGGGGGTCGTTGGTGAGGATGATGCTCAGGCGCTGGTCACCCGCGTATTCAACAAGTACCTGCTGCTCATGCGCAAGATCCAGGTGCGCCCATGTGCAAGTGTGTGCGAGTATGTACCACGGCTAGTGGCAACTGCAAAAGAGGGGATGTATGGCTGGGGTTTTACGGCTGGGGTTGAGCTGCACTCGCGGTGTTATCTGAGTGACTGCGGCTGTGTAGCCTGGCACGGCAGATGGTTAAGTGGCAGCTAATGTGGCCGTGCCGCACTTTGCTCTCACTTCAACACATTGGCTGGGTTTGGCTGCCTGCCTGCCTGCCTGCCTGCCTGCCTGCCTGCCTTGCGTGTTTCCATCCTGACTTGGTCAACTATGCAGACGACCTACTGGCTGGAGCCTGCCGGCAGCCATGGCGTGTGGGGTCTGGAGGATTACCAGTTCCTGCCCTTTGTCTGGGGGTCAGCGCAGGTGTGGTTGGGCTGGCAGGCTGTTAGCCAAGACTGCAGGCTGGCTGAAGGGGCTTGGGCGGCACTGGCTTGCCATGCAGGTGCAAACTGTTCGCCAGTGTACCTGCCCTGTGCCCTGCACCCCCACCCCCCACCC
>JAAMXP010004313.1:0-15702 GCA_019693395.1 Ettlia oleoabundans | reverse complement strand
CCCCCACACACACCCCACCACCACCACCAACCACATCCACACACAATCACATGCACACACACGCGCTGCCCGCGTTAATGCCCCGTGCTCTGCCGGGCCATGCACGCACCGTGCGTCGTGCACGCTGCGTGTGATCTCGTTCAGGTCCATGCTCCAACCGCTCTGCTCCTTGAGGTAGTAGGGCAGAAGGGTGCCGCCGTACAGCTGGATGGATGCGGAGTAGAGAGGGTACTGAGGGATGGGCACTAGGATGGAGTCGGAGCCATCACGGATCAGCGCATTCAGCAGCAGGCGGACAGCCACGCTGGCGCCGTCTGCAGCAAAGGGAGATATTGGGGAAGGGAGGTGAAGAGGTGTGCGCTGTGAGTTGGGCCAGCAAGCCGACGCTGTGCTCCCTGCGCCTTCCACACTGCCTCCACTATCCAACCTTCACCAACACAGCACCAGCCTGCGCCTGCCTTCCACCATCCACCCAGCAACCTGTCCACCAAGGCACCTCGCGCCTCACAACCAGGCCATCCACCTTGTGCACCCAGGCACCATCACCCACCCACCCGTAAGGAAGATGTGGTCGGGGTTGGAGGGGTGACCGTCCCTCTGCTGGATGAAGTCAGCCACCTCCTGACGCACGCCGGGGCAGCCGCGCGAGTCTGTGTAGGCGCCGACGGCACCCCCAAACATGCTGTTGAGCTTCCGGGCGCGTTCCAGCACATCACGCGGAAACATGGAGGCCGCAGAGGGGTGGTCAATGAGGAATGGGGCCGCCACCAGGGCGGTCACCTGTCGGTTGAAGGTGATGGGCTTCTGCCCTAGTTGCTGCGGGTTGCCCACTGCACAGGTGACGTGGAGAGTAAGTCGATGAGCAGCGTGGTGGTTGTGGCAGCAACCACCATTGCTATCAATGTGCTGCCATACGCGGACAGCTGCACCTGTTGTAAGAATACCTGCCAGTTGTTGCCAAACATGCCTTGCCGTAGTTGCTGCAGCGACTAGCTTCACAAGGCTGCAACCAAGCAATCCAATGGCAGGGTTGCGCCGACCAAAACTACCACCAGCAATGGCATAGCGACTTGCCATTTGTGAATATGAGCTCGCGCCCCTGCTTCTGCAGCTCAAGCGCCTTGTTGTAGAGCTCGCCACGAACAGCATACTGTGCCTTAAGTAGGTTCTCATTCAGCAGGGAGGGGTGTGTCACCTGCAGCGACTCAAAGTGCAAGCTTGGGTATAGGATGCGGCGGGAGGCACAAAGCGGTGCGGGAGTGTGGCGGACCCGCGCGCCTTGCCCCCAGCACAAACGCAAACGCAGGCTCGCCCCGACAATATCCGCGATCTGCGGGCAACTTCACCTTTCCATCCACATCATTAGGCCGGCTGGGCTCCTGCACAGGCTCAGGCAGGCTGCTGAAGAGGCGACCTTGGGCCGCGCCAGAAGCCCTGCCCGTGCCACACTGCCAGCTTGAGAGCAGTTGACGCGCTCCGGACACGGCCGTGCTGGACTTGCGCGCCACGCAGAGAATGCACATGTTGTGGCTACTACTATTTGATTTCCAGCCCCAATCTGCTATGCCTGGCAATTTCTGCCCGTCCAAAAGCAAACGGGGAGGCTACCAGCTCCGACGAGTGACGCTCTTGATATCAACCTGTGAGCAGGACAACCCAGGCAGTACAGATGCGCTGAGAGCTCATCACAGCAGATGCGTACCGGGCATGTGAACCATAATTGTTCTTGCAAACCAGTACAAGTTGTTATAACTTGCACGTTGCTTCTTGGGCGAACAACACCGGTGCTTGCTGTTTCGTAGCTTTGGCAGACAGTGCTCAGCGGCACATAAATCCGGTCGCCATGGGAGGCGGCCCCAAGCGAGGGCTCAGGGTGAACGCGTGCAGCAAGGCGCAGCAGCCCTCATCACCGCTGCCGCCGCTGCCGCTGCCTTGTTGAATGCTACAGCATGCAGTTTTGCTTGGCACAGATTGCACTCTGAACGGCAACTTGAGGCTACGAACTGGGGTCCTCTCCGCTTTGTCAAACATGGGCGTTATTTGCCACCAATACTGCGCTGCCTGGCAAGCCCTTCTTACCCACCCCTGCCTTGCTTTCCACTTTGTGGCCCACCTCTTCTGGAGTTTCCACAGATTGCGGTGGAGGGTTGTGGCCATGGCGAGTTGGACCGCATCTATGAGACTATGCAGTACCTGGAGCGCAAGGAGGGCAAGAAGATTGACCTACTCATCTGCTGTGGCGATTTTCAGGCACGCAAATGGGGGGGCTTGTACAACCCGAGTAAAGTATTCAGCGAGGATATGATACAAAGCGGGTGGTGTCAAATATGACTGGGGGTTTGCTTACATGTGTTGCATGTATGTGGTGACGGTGCGGACAAGGTGGTGAATCTGCAACCTTGTTGTGTCAGATTGGAGGCAAAGTTATACAAGTGCAGCATTTGTGATACAGCCAGTCATGGCCCGCAAGTGATTGCTGACATTGCAGCTGGGCAGTGTGCAGTCCTTGTTTGCAGCTCTCAGTCTGCATGTGTTTGTTTGTGACCCTGTTTCATTGAGTGACACGTATGCACGCCTCCAACCATCCACCGCGTCTCACCCTGGAATGCTGCACGCGCTGCCATGACGACCGTACCGCTCCTCCCGCCAGGCTGTACGCAACATGGACGACCTGGAGTGCATGGCTTGCCCCCCCAAGTACCGCCACATTGCCAACTTTTACAAGTACTACTCAGGCCAGGTCAAGGCGCCCTACCCCACCCTCTTCAGTGAGTGCAGACAGCAAGGAGGAGGGTGAGGGCCAAGGATGCTCGAGAGCGCCCTGTGACTCAGCAGCACATCAACCTACACCCACCCGTGATTCTACCTCGTTTACAAACACACATATACACCTTCACACAAGCCCCCCCCCCCCCCAACACACACACACACACACCGCCACCACCACCACCATCACCACCACAATTGCGGACACCACCACCCTCCCACATATACCCCACCCGCCACTTGCAGTTGGTGGCAACCACGAGGCCGCCAACCACCTGTGGGAGCTGTACCACGGCGGCTGGGCGGCGCCCGACATCTGGTTCATGGGCTACGCGGGGGTGGTGCGCTTTGGTGGGCTCCGCATCGGTGGGCTGTCGGGCATATTCAAGGAGCAGCACTACAGACTGGTGCGTTGGTGTGTGTGGGGGGGTGGGGGGCCGCGCTACGAGACTGGCTTACTCTTGCAGATCAGGCTCAGGTTTGTGCGCTATAATGGATGATACACTATCCCCTGTCCCCCCAGCTGCTGATGTGCCCTACCCGCGTTGCTGCAGGGCCATTACGAGCGTCCGCCGTACAACGCAGGCAGTATGCGCAGCGCATACCATGTAAGGGAGCTGGAGGTGAGCAGTGCCAGCAGTACAAGTCCAAGATAGCAGTACCACAGAACCAGCAGTAGGTAGTCCAAGCACGCAGCACCTGGCACCTTAACCCACCCATGCTGCAGTTCAGCCATGCTGCCATGCAGTCGCCTACCAGATAGCTGCTGCTGCCTGCTGCTGTGGTTGAGCAGTAAGGACCCACTGCTTCCTCCCCCCCTTGTGTCACCCCGGTGCAACACCACACGCCCCTGTCCCCCTCCCTCTTTTACCAAAGCTTCCTCCCGATGTGCCATGTACGTCGCTCTGTCCCAATTCACCTGCGCCTGCGTACCTCATGAGCTCTCCATACTTCCCTGCAGGTGCACCGCCTGCTGCGCCTGCGCCAGCCGCTGGACGTCTTCCTCTCCCACGACTGGCCCCAGGGCATCGCGCGGCACGGAAACCTGCAAAGGCTGCTGCAGAGAAAAAGCTTCCTCCGCCGGGAGGTGTGTGGGTGGGGTATGGCGGAGCGAGTGTCAAGGTGTGGGGTGGCCGTCTCGCTACTCCTCTCTGGGCCCTGCCGATTTCAAGCCATCACCCTTGCACCACTCCCGCTGCGTATTGTTTGAGGCTGGGCAAGTGACGGCATGTGCACATCACTCTCCAACGCACTTGAATGTGCCCACCCCCCACCACCCTGCCCTGTACAGATTGACGACAACTCCCTGGGCAGCCCCCCCGCTGCACAGCTGCTGCACACCCTGCGCCCCGCCTACTGGTTCTCAGCACACCTGCACACCAAGTTCGCAGCACTGGTGGTGCACGACAACCAAGCGCAGCAGCGTGCAAAGCAGCAAGCACAGCAGCAGTGGCACGCAGCAGCAGCAGCAGCAGTAGTAGCAGCACCACCGCAGCAAAGCCTAGGGCAGCAGCACCCATCAGCCACGCGGTTCCTGTCACTGGACAAATGCCTGCCCGGACGCAGCTTCTTGCAGGTGCGATACCCTGTCAAACCTGCCTCCTGCCCCACCCCTCAGCTGCCAGGTGCCTGCTTGTTCACTACTTGTGTCCGCTTGCCTGTCTGCCTGCTTGAAGACCACCTGACTCCCAACCTGCACATCCAGGCTGCCAGTGCACATCTGCTCGCCATCCCACTGGCATCTTGCACAACCCTGTGCTTGAAGGCTGTCTGCACACCTGCTCCGCCTCCACATCATTCATTATCCCTCCCTGTGTGCAGGTGGTTGAGTTCCCAGATGCCGAGGGCCCCCTTGAGTTCTCGTACGATGAAGAGTGGCTGGCGGTGCTGCGTGCCACGCACGACATGCTGAGCCTGCGGCAGCGTGCCTCGCCGCTGCCACGGGACGCACCGGGCCCCACCCCCGAGGAGCTGGTTGAAGTGCGGCGCCTGCTGGCTGAGCGCAATGGCGGCGCCACAGTGCCGCGCAACTTTGTGCCCACGGCGCCGCCGTACGACCCCTCGCAGCCGGAGATGCGGACCGGCCGCATGCCACAGGTACCTATTTCTGCCAGTGGTATGGACACAAGAATAATGACACAGCCTTCCTACATTGTTGGGAAGCGAAAACTGACTGCTTGCTGGGTTGGCAGCACACATGCGCCAAGTGTATACTCCAGCTTACAATTACTTGACAAAAACTGACAGCGATGCTACGCCTGCTATGCCCGCTGTTGTGCTCGGTGACGGCACTCACTAACCATTCCACCACCACCCCACTTCCTCCTGCCTGCAGCTCGCGGTGCGCAACCCACAAACGGTGGCATTTCTGCAGCTGCTGAGCCTGCCGTACAACCTCGACCATGATGAAGCGGGCGTGGGCACATATGGAGCACGCTTTGGTGGCGGCGGTGGCGCACCAGGCCCCGGGGCTCCAGGCGGCGGGTACGGCGGCATGAATGGCGGTGGCAGTGATGGACGTGGTGGATTCCCTGGCACTGGTTCTGCAACAGGGATGTTGGCAGCGGCTATCGGTACGTCGCCTAGCACGGTGGCTGTCATGAACCTGCTTTGGGTGGTTGTGATGCGTTTCTTGGAGGGGTGCTGCGTTGATGATGCCCTCGCCCACCATGCCATGCACTGCAATGCGTTGCATTGCAGTGCCCAGCCCCTGCCGCTTCCTCTTGACAGCCTATTGTGCCGATGCAGACGTGGCGAATCCCGAGGAAATTGAGTTGGCTGACGACGGCGCAGCTGGGGATGATGATGACTTCGTTGATGACGACGATGATGATGTGCAGCAGCAACCACAGCCTGCGCAGCAGCAGCCAGTTGATGCCGCGCTTGCGGCGGTGCTAGGGCAGCAATCGGGAGGTGTTCAACCAGCAGCAGGGGCGCAAGGTGTGGTAGCGGCAGCGGCAAATCCGGAGGAGATAGAGCTGGGGGATGAGGATGATTGAGGACATATGCGAGGCACCGCATCAGTCCGAAGGAATGCCCTTCGTAGTTCTGTGCTCACACTTGCTGTGTAACATGAGCCTGGCTGCGAGGGAGGGACAGAATGAAGTAGCACATGTAGTCCCAGGTCTGGGCTGTGGATGGGGAGTTGTAATCACGAACTACCTAGATACACTAAACAAGGTTTGCACTTGCAGGGCAGCTTGTGTAGTCGCATTGAAACAGACACGAGGGAGCTCTCATACATGCGGTGCAACACGTAACATTAGCAGCTGACGTTTGTTACTGTTGGTTAAATTGGTGTTCAACTGAGTGCGGACTTCATGCATTCAAGGCTCATGCTACCAGCTTTTGAATGAAATCAGCCTAATGGCGGTGACATGCGCACTGCAACTCTCGCGTGCGTACTGGGGGCCATCATGTTGGTAGACCTTGCTCATGGAAAAGGGTTGCCGGTTTGACACGATATGCGCTGCGGTAACTCACATGCTCAACTGCCCTGGAATGTTTTCACATAGCGAGCCTGTTGATGCAGGGCCCCAGCTTTCTAGCCCTTGTACACATTCTTGTAGATGGCGCTGAAGTCGAGCGCTGGATCCACCTGCTCGTACAGCCTGCAGTGCACACCCACGACAGACACAGAAAGCCAGTAAAGCGCATCACACACACACACACACACACACACACACACGCACGCACGCACGCACGCACGCACGCACGCACGCACGCACGCACGCACGCACGCACGCACGCACGCACGCACGCACGCACGCACGCACGCACGCACGCAGGTGCACGCAGGCGCATGCAGGCGCACGCACGCGCACGCACATGCACGCACTGCACGCACACACACTTGTACTGCTCAGTTAACTTGCAAAGAAGCTAGTATCCCTAGAGCGGCAACTGAGGACTGCAGTCCTGGGATTCCACACCACCACCTTGCATAACATCCCTCTGATGCAGCAACGTTGCGACACTTGTCCCCAGTCGCCACCATGTAGATGCACCACAAGCCTGCCCCTCCCCAGCGCAACGCCACATAGCGCAGCACAGCGGGGCCACCCTTTTCCCACCTCTGCGCCTGCTCTGCCATGGGTGTGGGTGCCTGGCAGTGCTGCGCCGCCTTGACCGCCAGCCCCAGATCTTTCACCATCAGCCGGCTGGAAAAGCCGCCCTTGTAGGCGCGGGAAGAGGGCACGCCCTCCATCACGCCGGGGGCCGGGTTGTAGGTGTCTGCGGATTGAAAAGGCGGCACGACAGGCCGACCGACGGGTTACTGACAGACAAAAGCGACATATTAGCACAAGTTAGTGGCTAGCTGACTGGCTGAAAGGGTGAGGTGATGGGATGAGCGGCACGTCAGGCCAGCTGTTTGAGCCCCTTTTGGTGGCTGTAACATCCGCAGCAACTGGCATGCAGCCCACACGCCACAACCAGTGCACCTCACACCACAACCTGTGCGCTTGCCTGAGCTCCAACAGCGGGCGCTGGATGTGTTGAAGATCTCACTCAGCAGCACGGGGTCCTGCAGGGGTGGAGGTGCAGGGACAGCTGGGCAAGGGCAGTGTGAGGGGCGTGCAGTGAGGAGTGAACGGGAGATGGGGAGTGCTGTGGCTCGGATATGATGTGCAGGGTTGCCTGGAGGATGGGTGGCGACATGCGAACGCAAGGTTGGCGCTAAGTAAGGCAAGCTCCTACTGGCTGGCCAACTTGGCAGCCTCTGATGCGGCAGGGTGACCCCACATAGCCCGGCTCAGCCCTGCAGTTAGCCAGCCAACCCACCAGACCTAGCTGTTTGCCCAGCGCCAGCCCCTCTGACACCGCCGCCATGCTGACTGCTAGAACCAGATTATTGCACAATTTGGCAGTGGTTCCTGCCCCGTTGCCGCCGCCTACGCAGGTATGGTTGAGCATAGCACAGCGAGGAACAGCAAGACATGCAGATGGTGACCATTTGTAGGTGCGTGGCGTGCTTGTTGTGCAAGCCAGCAGGCAGGCAGGCAGGTGAGCAAACGAGCAAGCGAGGGTTGCCAGGCAGGTAAGCATGCAGAAAGGCGACAAGAAGAACGGCGGTGCACTTACAATAGATGATTCGTTTGCCCATGACCTCTAGCAGTGGGCGTGCTGCATCCACAGCTGCAGGTGGCCCACCACACTGCAACAACAGGCAGGGCAAGCAGACAGGCAGGCAAACAGCAGGCATGCACTTTACTGCCGTACAACATGCCTCTCTTGCTTTCAAGGCGTGATGGCAGGTGGTTTAGCCAGGCAGCATCAATTTAAAAATCTGCGTAACTCTTCAATGGGTCACTCACCCGCCCTGGGAGAGGCAAGGTGGGGCGGGGCGAATCTCACCATGAATGTGAGGCTGCCCGCCTGAGCTCCAGGTACGCCCCCTGACACTGGGCAGTCAATCATGATGGGGCTGCGCTGCCCGTCATGCGCCTCAACCGCATGTGGGTGCAGATAGGTGTCTGCCGCAGCGGCCGCCACCTCTTTTGCCGTGATGGGGTCGATTGTTGAGCAGTCGACCAGCAGGTGCGGGTGAAGCTGGCCGGGCTCCAAGGAAAGTATGCCCTGGGGCCCCAGGTATGCTGTGCGTACGTGCTCCGAGGAGGGAAGCATGGAGATGATGGCAGACAGGCCTAATGATGGAGTGCAATTATGCAGAGGCAAGGGGACAGGGAGTTGGCACTCTGGCAGATAGGAGAGGCGGGGGAGCGCAGAAGCCTGGAACAACATGCATTATGGACCAAAGCAACAGGCAACATGCAAGCACTGCAAGTCATCAGCGCTGTCAGCAGGCAGCCACCCACCTGGTGTGGCTGCAAGTGCTGCCGGGGTTTCCACTGACTTGGCACCCACAGCCTGCAACCGCTCCACCGCCTCTTGGTTGCGGTCACACACCACCAGGCGGTAGCCTGCAACATGCAGCACAGGCTGTGGACAAAAACGTGCAGATGTCAATGCCTCTTTTCTGTGCAGTTTCCGTTTGCGGCAAATGCAAAAGCTGCTTGGAATGACGCACCTGCTCCCAACAATCTCGTAGCCATTGCGGCCCCCATGTTTCCGATGCCCACCATCCCAACCAGCAACCGCTGCGCCATTGGCCCAACTCCCATAGTTGGGTTTTATGGTCAGCAGGAGTATGCCAGGCGGTCTGCAATCAAGAAACGCTACGTAGATGCGCTATGCGGATGCGCGAGCGTTCCAGCGGGCTGGGCGGCGGAGGCGGCGAGCGGAAGTCAGCGGGGTCACCCCAAACCGCTACCTTGTTGCTGTATGCCGATAATGATGATCGCAGGGCCGTCTTTGACACGTCACAGGCAGCGCCTGCTGGTCTGAGTCCACACTGAAGAAGAGGGTTTCGGAAGAGGTCTCGATCGCACGATCTCCAAGGCTCCCCCTATGAAAACTTGATCCCTGAGCGTGGTGAAGTAAAATATCACTCCTTGACAATGCCCATGCGGGCTGGCCGACATGGAAAGGCGCCAGGGTTCTTCATTACAAGCCTCAGCCGGGAAGTGTCCATTTCTCTGCAGAGGTCAGAGCTCAGAGATCTCCTCCTAGCAAGCGACTGGACTGCTCGAGGCTTCGCCCTCCCACCTCCGAGACCCCCACCGCTCCAACCAGAAGATGGAGAAGCTTACTCGCCGCGTACGAGCTCAGGTGAGGGCCGGCCGTGGGACGGTAGCTTGCGGCTCGCTCGGTGACGTCTGCGGGCAGAGCTCTGGCCCACAGGGCATCTGCCGGCGCAACGCCAGCGGCCGTGGTGGATCCACCGGCCTGGGTTGACTTGAGGCAGTTGCAATCCGACTCCTGTTGTATTTTGCAGACCGTCACGAACAAGAACACTCCAAGGACCATACGTGCGCGGCTGTCCTACCCTCGGCGCAAGCCCATGCCCGAGGCACCGCTGCCCGAGGCACCAGTGCAGCAGGTGGTGCGCTCCAGCAGCGGCAAGATGGCACTCGGGTGAGCTAACCATGGCATGTTTTGCAACAGCTAAGGGATTTCAGGTTTAAAATCCATTCCACAAGAATTGCAGCCTGTGTCGCAAAAGTCTCCCGTCCCCTCAGCACCCCACCCACCTACCCGGGGACTGAGCGCTTTTGTTCTTCTCCGATTTCCACCACCCACGCCTGCAGGCCCTGGCTGGGCTCATTTGGCGGCATGGAAAGCATGGGGGGCATGTTGGATCAGGACCCCCCCAGCCCCACGCTGTTTGCCACCTCGCACGGCCGGGTGTTTGCCGACCTTTGCGGCTCACCTGTCACCTCATCCGACCTCCTGCTCACCACCACTGAGGTGGAGGTGGCGGCGTGCTCACCCGCAATCCCCGAGGACAGCCGCAAAGTGCGGCAGGGCAAGATAATGGAGGTCTCAGTTCTGCGCAGCAAGGCAGAGGTGGGGCGGGGCCACGGCCCGCACCAGGCTCGGGGCCCGCGCGCCAACGTGGCCCGCCGCCGCTACCGCATGATCAGCCAGGCCCGCAAGATGAACTGACGGCAGCAGGACTGCTGCAAGTTCTAGCTTCACGGCCCTGCCGGCCCGTACGGCAAGAGACCCAGAGCCTGCAAGCGCAATCACTGCACATGGGTTGGCAGCAAGCGGCAGCAACCTCTCTCTGTGATACATAAAACCTCCTGTTGTGTAGTTGTTGTTGGTCAAGATGAGACGGCTCGCGCCTCAATTTTCTATCATCTTTGTCTGCCTTCAAACAGCCAGCCATGAGCCAGCCGTTCTTATATCTTTTCCATGAAGAAGCTCTTACTTTAAGCTGCCATCGCCGCTGTTTGCTCTATGGCCCATTGTTTTATACCTACGCAGATCCAACCCCCCCCTATGCACCCTCCACACACGCCACTCTTGTCCAAGCTCCCGCCCCTTCGCCCCCCCCCGGCGTTGAGGCACGGCATTGCGAGAGCCCTGCGCTTGCATCGCCCCTCCTCCTTTCTTTCCAAACTGCTGTTCAGGCGATGCTGTAAGGTTGGTTATGCACGCAGCGTTGCATGGGATGATGACAGAACATCAATCATGTGCCGCTATAATAGGCATGGCGATGCACGACTGTAGCGAAGATGGCAAAAGCTGGTGATCAGCAGCATGACAGTAATGTTGCCGCCACATGCCACCTGGCGCGGCAGGCGGGCGCTGCCTGGCTCACCCAAAATAGGGCAAGATCAACGGATGCGCTGCATTATTACGCACCGAGGCGGTTGCGTAACTTCAAAGCAATCATGACGGTCTTTGCGAGAGTTTCGCGTTCCGCTCTGTACATAGAAGCACCGCTACCTCGTCCCAGACGGATTGCAGGCCACCGTCACCCGTTGCAAAAAGATCAACAACCAACAACACGCGCACAGCTGTCCGCTGCAGATGGCAGGTGGGACCGGTGGCGCGGCCAGCATAAACCGAGGTCCCTACCGCTTCTAATAACCTATGTGCATCCTGTAAGAATGTGCAACACCTGCTTCCAACCGGTTTACTGCAGGCAGCGGCACCGGGGTGCAGAGGTGGTCTGCTCAGCCGCTGCAGACAGTGCCATGCCCGTGCCGCCCTCTGCTGAACCCAGCAAGCTGGAGAAGATTGCTGACATTGCCACCATGCTGTTCCCTGTTTGGGTGAGTCACTGTGGCAAATGGCAAGGTTATGAACCCAGCATTCGCGATTGAGTAGTGTCACACGCTCCTTAGCCTTCTCCCACGGCGTTCATGCCTCCCTGCTGCCAAAGTTGGGCGGTGTTGTGCTGTAAGGATGCAGGCGCTTATTTCTGGTGTGACAGCTTTCCTACGGCCTGCAACCTTGAACTGGATGACCACGCAGCAGTTTGAATGGGGTGTGGGGCTGCTGATGCTGGCTATGGGCCTTAGCCTGACGAAAGAGGATTTCAGGAAGGTAAGACACGGTTACCCCGCCAGGCAGCAGGCGCACAGACAGGCAGCTGCACAGGCTGGGTATATCAGAAGGCAAAGTGCCAGCGCACATGGATCACCTCCCTTGTTTTTGCATGAAGAGGATCAAATTGGAGGGTGTATTACCTTTTTCGCCACTGAATACGACCGGGCATCATTCCACACACCGGCTGCCCACTCTTGAGCGTGCAGTGCGCGGCCAACCCTGTGCCCATCCTCTTGGGTTTCATCTGCCAATACACCGTCCTTCCCTTCCTGGCAGTAGTGATTTCGCGCCTGCTCAACCTGCCCCCCGCATTTGCCACCGGCCTCATCCTGCTCGGCTGCTGTCCAGGTGGGCACCGCTTCCTGCACCTGCATCCATCTTCCCTTGAACCCTATCCCTGCACGTGCCTGAGTGGGTTGAAAATCTGGCGTGAGCGCCAGCCATGCTTGGCCCAAGGCAATGGCCAGCCCCTCTGCCTGCCTGCCTGCCTGCTCGTTGACATATCTTGCTTGCCTCCACCAGCAGTCCCGCCTCTCCACCTGCGTGCCCCACATTGCCACCACTGCATCCTCCATGTAGGCGGCCAGGCCAGCAACGTTGCCACCTATGTTGCTCACGGGGACGTGGCGCTGTCTGTGCTGATGACGGCAGCTTCAACGGTGGCAGCCACAGTCATGACTCCCACATTGACCTCGCTGCTGGCTGGCGCCTACATCCCCGTGGACGGCTGGGTGAGCTACTCTGGCAGCGCTGAGTTGGCGCTCTCTGTCTGCTCAGCTGTCTGAGCTGGCAGTGCTGAGCTGGCATTGGCTGCCTGGTACTGCTGGACTTTGCAGGCGCTCGGCTGCCTTGATGGCATCGCTGGCTGCTGCAGTCGGACTGCCTCACTTGCAAGTCAGCCTGCATGAGCGAGCTGGTTGCTTCAATCTGCCCGCCCCCCTTGGTCCCGTGCAGGCATTGTTCAAGTCCACGGTACAGCTGGTGCTGTTGCCCACGGTGGTGGGGCTGCTGGCAAACGAGTATTTCAAGAAGCAGGTACAGGGCCCAGGAGACAGAAAGCACAGGTCTGGCAGCAGCTTGAGATTACATGTGATGACAGGGACATTACGGTGAACCTGTCTTACCTACCATTCCCTTGCCGCCAACACACACGCCTCATCCCCCTGCCGCCCCGTAGGTGGACCTTGTGCGGCCGCTAATGCCCCTGGTTGCGCTGGCTCTGACCGTGGTGCTGTGTGCAGTGCCGGTGGCCCAGGTTGCGGGGGTGCTGCGGGTCAGCGGCCCGGTTGCCTGCACACCCGTCATTCTGCTGCATGGGTGTGGGTACCTGCTGGGCTACACGCTGCCGCGGTTGTTGGGCTTCAATGAAAAGACATCCCGCACAGGTGGGTGTGTGGTGGGTGTGGGGGTGGCGGTGGTGGTGGGGCATGAGTGTCTGCCACCAACGCCCGTGCCTTGCTGGTTGCTGCTGGTGAGCATGCACCATCCAGTCATAGGCCCCATCGACTGCCTTGTTGTCTCAAAGTTGGTGGCTGAGCAACCTCGACTGCCCCCGCTGCCACTGCTTCCAAACGGTCACCATCTTTCACCGCACACCCTCACCACATGCACACTCAGAGCCCCATGCTCCCCCCATAACCTCATACATGCGCAGTGAGCATAGAGACGGGGATGCAGAGTGCGGCCATGGGCTACGCCCTCAGCACCAAGCACTTTGCGGATGTCCTGGTGGCGGTGCCCTCATCGGTCAGGTGAGCATGAGGCGCCTGACTGCCCTAGCAGAGCAGGTTTTGCAGCTGATTGGAGATTGAGGCATCACATGGGCAGTTATTCCCTTAATTCCCCGCCGCTTGCCAATTCCAGTTCTTTGGCATCGCCTGCTTGCCGTGCCACCTGCTGTGTCACCCTGCAGCATAGTCTTCATGGTGTGGCTGGGTGCCGCTTTGGCGGTGGCTTGGCGCATGATGCCCATCAAAGACTGATGTCAACAGCTTGAACACGCAAAGTAGCAAGCATACTTTCTTTGGAAAGCGACAAGGGGCAAGGCAGCAACAGCTGGGCTTGAACACTTCTCCCACCCGCATGCACCGACCTGCTCGAACCCCCACCCCCTCCCAACCCCCACCCGCACATACACCACCACCATTACCATGCACTGCCTTGTAAAGCCCTATAGCTTGCTGTCACCCTGCTCTAGAAATGCCACCACTGGTGTGCCTGCCCCCTGCTTTTGTACCTCCAGCACTGCTTCCAATTCTCATGCCTTGTATCACTGATTGTTCTACACTGCCAGCATTGTGACCTAAAAGGAGCTGACAACTTCAAAGGTTACAAGCAGGTGAAGGAGCACAGCCCACAGTACTTTCTGACTCCGCCATCCACTGGGTTGGGGCGGATGATTGATGTGTGGCGAGCGAATATGCTTCAGACAAGAAGCGAAACATGGAGGATTCTCAAGACGCAGGGGCGCCAGATACAGATGCGTTGGGTTAAGAAGCGATGAAGCAATCTTTCAAATGAAAAGGTTGAAGCGTCAGAGAATGGCCAACAGCGCAGCAGAACTGGTTGGCGGGCGACGGTGAGCAGCACGCCGGACGGAGATGCAGAGCACAACAACATGCCGTGCACCGCGCCGTGGCTGAGGGCTGCTCTGGCAAGGGTGAAAATGCAAAGGGGCAACAAGACGTGAGGGGACCAGTGGAAAGGGGCCGCAGCATCCAGGCTCACGAAAGCGTGACTGTTGGCGCTAGCTGCCGTTGCCTTGTCCCGCTGTTGCTACTGCTGCCTTCACTTCCTCTTGGCTGGCAGCACCGGCGCTGCCTGCTTCTTCTTGCCGCCAATCACCCCCTGCTTGTCCAGCACAACATATGCAGCGGCCACACCCGCTGCCACCGCACCCAGCTTAAGCACAAGTCCAAGCAGGCCGCTGCGGCAGGCGGGTGATGGAAGAGGCACATATGGGGCAGCAAAGGAAGCAGATGGCAAGGGGAGAGCTAGGATGAATGCAACCGTAAAGGTGTCAATGACTGGATGCTGACAGTGAGGTGTCGCAGGGTGGGGTATCCCGACCTTTCTTCTTGCCAATCGACCCAGCTGGTTATTGCATGGCCCAGGCGCTCTAGCAGCTGCGGCTAGCAGTCCAATGTTGGGTTGCCAAACACCAAGGCTGCAACTTTGCTGGGCTGCGCACTCACCCCTTTTTCTTGGCCTTGCCGCCGCTTGCAGCTGCCGTGCCATTGGGGCTCCGCAGGTTGGGGCTCTGCAGGGTGCCATTGCGCACTTGGTCCGGCTCCAAGAAGGAAATGGCTACACGGATGAAGCCGCCCGCAGAGCCGCCGCCTGTGGACCAGAGAAGCACGCAAAGGAGGTTGAGGGTGGAGGACAGCAGGCACTAGGCTCGTCATCATCCACATCAAGATAAGCAGCCAGCAGCAGCAGCAGCGACAGTGTCACGGCTTGTTGTGACGTTGGTGCTTGTGAGCCATGCAGCCGGTTGTGCTTCTGTAACCTGCCCTTACCTCTTGCAAGTGCTGCCGGCGCTCACCCAATATGCTCCCTCCGCCCCATCCCGCCAGAGCAGATTTCCATACTGCCCTGTCAACTCACCCCAAAACCAACCCATGCTGTTACCACCCCATTGCCACACCTCCAACTGCTTGGCACCACTCAATCACCGCCTATCCCTACACCGCCTGTAGGAGACGGGAAAAGAGCGGTGCCGATCCCTGCGTCAGCACAACCCCTTTCCCCCAAACGAGTCCGGTTACCCCACCTCATCTTACTCACCTGGCTTGTACAGCTCAAAGTACTTGTCCACAGGTGCAGCATCCAGTATGTCCTTCATGTATATGCCGCAGGCCGCCACAATTGAGCTGGAACCGCGCATGGTGGGGCTGGGTCCGCCGTCCGCACTGACCGCCGCCGCACCCTCCTTCGGCCGACACAGCATGATGCGAAGCTCGCTGGCGCCCTCCAGCACCTCACTGATGGATGTGTTTTGTGGTGGTGGTGGTGGTGGTGGTGTGTGTGTGGGGG
>JAAMXP010004305.1:0-11392 GCA_019693395.1 Ettlia oleoabundans | reverse complement strand
ACAACGCCAAGCTGTGTGGCCAGCAGTTGTCATGGCTGCCAGGTGCTGCCGCATCGCACTACAACCTCCTACCCTTGCCTAGCTTGCAGCCCAGCACCCAGCACCCACCTCGTCGCCGCTGTCCTTCTCAATGAAGCTATCGGGGCTGCGCTCACGCTTGCGCCGCCCAAAGCCCCCGCCGCCTGCACCCCCTCCGCTGCCACCACGACGCACGTCTATTCCAAGCTGGGTGGGGTTCACCAGAGGCCGTGCCTTGCCGCGTGATCCCACCCCATTGCCACCGCTGCCACCGAGCTTCAACCTGCTGCCGCCGCCAACCGCACGCCCAATCTGCCTAGGGCGGCTGACGGCCGCCGGCGAGCCACTTGGGCGCTGCCCTGCCATAGCTGCTGGAGAGGCGTTTGGGCGGGCCGAAGCGGCACCAGGCATCTGCAGGGAGCGCAGGCCTGCTGCGCCTGCTGCTGTACCACCATCACGACCATGAAGCGGCAGCTTGCTGCCCGCATCATCTGCCACCTCCATACTGCCCGCCAACCAGCCTTTCTTCCTCTTTGCGGCACCTGCCTTGCTGACACTGTCGCTATCAGCGCCCACCGACCCGGCACCCTGTGCTTTAGCTGCGGCCTCCTGCGCCTCTTCCTCCGCCCAGGCCGCCAAGCGCGCCGCCGCCTGCTCCCCAAGCTCTGCAGGCGACAGGCCCGCCAGCCGCCGCACACGCCGCAGGAAGGCTGCTGCCGCGTACCACATGGTCTGCTTAAACACGGGGTACCGGAAGCGCGGCCGCACACCCAGGTGGTCCTGGAAGAAGAGGGGGGTGGTGGGTGCGTGCGTGGAGGAGGGTCCCGGGAAAGGGCGGGGTCAGGGTTGAGAGCGGAAGGTGGTGAGTCAAGCTAGGCTAGGAGGGAGTTAAGGTGCCTGAACATGCGGCCATCTGCCGATTAATCACATCCACGCATATGCACGCGTAGACGCACACGCACCTCAATGCGCCAGGCCTCCAGCTGCACAGTCAGCGCATCGCGCCTCAGAAAGGTGCCGCCAAACAGCACCGCTGCTGACGTAGTGGCGGCAGCATGCGCCCATCCGCCGGGGATGATCAGCGTGTCACCTGCAACCACAAGGCCAGCCAGGCAGCCACACGTAAGTTTGACACTACAGGGGCTACGCGCTTGGTTGCCGCGCTGCTCACTGTGAGGTGCGCGATTGGTGATGTGCACAGTCTCATGCACCGCTCCCAACTGCAGGCGGTCGCCTCAATGCCGCGATGGCTGCCTACCGGGACAACACAGCTGGCCACCTTGACGGGGCAGGCAGGCAAGCAAGCAGGCTGGCGGGTAGGCCAGGTGGCTGTGGCTGGCTGACGCACTGGCTAGCTGGCTGGTAGCTGGCCAGGTGCTTGCCTGGCCCCAGCTGGAGCCGTATCACTCCCTCGCAGTGCGCCGGCAGGAAGACGCCAGCGTGGCGCGCCGAGGCTGCCCAGGCGGCATAGGTGGCCAGGTTGCGTGGGGTGGGGGGTACCAGCGCCAGCACACGCCGCCCCGACAGGCAGTGCAGCCAGACTGCAGGCAGTGGGGGGGCGGAGCCGGCGATAAGATGAGGGTGATAAGGCTGGAGCATCCAGGGGATACCGGTGGCAATAAAAGCGCAGGGGTTGGCAGCAAAACAGCCGGGGTCGCACACGCACACGCCGGCTGCGCCAATCCCTTTACGTAAACCACCACCAGCATTGTCACCAGTGGTGCTGCACTCAGCGTAAGGCCATGGCCCCAACCAAGCATGCACACAACCATGCCCTCATTTCCCCCCATAAGCCGCCGGGGCCCACCTGAAGCGCCAGCGGGAGCCAGGTGGAAGTCGGTGTAGCCGCCCTCAGGACTCATCACAAGGTTGACGGTGGCAGCAGGGCGGCTGGGGGCCCCTGCGGGCCACACCTGCTGCGCCAGGTCCACAGCGCACACAGCGGCGGGCGGCGACACCTCAGCCTGCGAATGGTAGATGGTAGGCGGGAGGATGGCAAAGTGATGCCACGTGGGTGATACGTGTAAGCCAGAGGGAACCGCGTGGCCCAGCTAGTTCAGCAAAAGTTTATCTGTGCAGGTAGGCTGCCAGAAATGCTAACAAACCCCAGGCTGGATTCACGTTAACGCTTTTCGGGCGCCCACCCACCTGCTCAGCCCAGGCACCAGCTGTCCAGTGTGATCAGACTAGCCATGAGCGCAAAGTGCTCCTGCCCACGCACCGCACCCCTATCCAGCACCGCGCACCCACCTCCAGCGACGTTCCAGTGAGGGGCAGCGCCGCTACCTCCAACAGTCGCCGCTTTGACTCAGCAGAAATGCCCTTGAGCTGCTGTGCCGCCGCCTCATCCTCCGCGTTGCGCTTGCGCTTCACCGCCGCACTGTCAGCTTCATCCTCGGCCGGTCGGGGAGGCGGTTGTGGAAGCGCCGCTCCTCTTGCCCCCTGCTGCGCGCTGCCGCCGGCCGTTGCAGCTGCTGCACTGTTGGCGGCAAGGGCAGCTGGGCCTGACTGCGGTTCACGGCTGGCTGCCCGCCGCGCCTCCCAGTACAGGCACCACTGGTGCAGCGTCCAGCGCGGACCTTCCCCCTGGCTCTGCACATCCAGCGTTTGCACCTGCAGAAGGCGCGCCAACATGCGCATCAAAAAGCAGCACAATTAAGGACTGAATGAGCCACCGGGGAACAGATGAATGGGCATTGCTCGTGGCTTGTCCTGGCCAAAACAGCAGCCCTGCACCCGGCCCATTCACCTCGAAAGCCAGCCCAACCTTGCTTGCCAGGCGCTCCACTGTGAGGTTGCCCTCTGGAAGTGCGATGCCCAGCTCCTTTGCCGCACTGGGAGAGGCCGGCAGAAGCAGGGGGCGGAACGCGCCGTTTTGCTGCAGCCACTCGACCGTCAGCTGTGGCGCGGAAAGTTGGCGCGCGTTGCTGGTACGATAGCCTCCATAGTTGAGCAGCTCCAAGTGTAGTGCACGGAAATCAGTGCCTAGAGCATCTGAAAAAGAGTTGGAAGTATGAAAGAAGGAAGCAAACGTCATGGCGGCACCTTGGCAGGCGGCGGAAGGTGGCACCTTGCTTCTGGGGTCCAGTCAAGGCATCGGAAGCTCGTCTGCCAACCTGAACCGCTGCTCACCTACTCCCAAGCTTATACAATCGCTGTTGTCGGCCGCAAGGCGCCGATAGTCCACCACAGTCTTCCTCGGCATTGTTGCTGTCAGCGGTATGCCTACAATCAGCTTTGTAGAATTATCCGCCCTGCTAAGTTACATTTGCGCGTTGGATGGTTGTTTAATACCACCAAACCCTGAGAAGGAAGGGCTTTTTGCGGGGGAACCGCGCCTTGGCGCCCAAAACATCATAACGCTCCAGTAATGGTGCAATCATACGAAAACTGCCGCTGAAGTGTGCATGCTTTACTGTGCTGATCCTTTCTTCGGAAAGGACAGTGCACTCTCAAGGGAGCGGCCGTAATGCCTTGCCCAATTACGTGCCTTCCCAGTAATCGGAAGGATTACTGTGCTGATCCTTTCTTCGGAAAGGACAGTGCACTCTCAAGGAAGCGAGTTCCTTTTTTCGGAACGGACAGTGCACTCTCAAGGGAGCGAAAAAGAGCGACAGCGCACACGCGCTCTGTTTCTGATCCGAACCACCCCACCACCTCTGCGGTCCGGGCGGTGCAGTCACATCCTGCGTACGAAAAACGCCCACTCCCCTTTCTGGAAAGCCGTTGCACGTTTTGACGTCCGTGACTTCTTGATTCTACCCCTGCAACGTGTCCACCCCAACCCTGGTCAACCTTTTCGCGCTGCAGCAGAAGACCTCGAAAGCCAGTGGATTTCGCACTTTAGAAATGGCTTCCCCCTCTACAACACCATTGGTCACACTAGCCACCGGGGGCAACTCTACAGCCGTCAGCAAGCGTCAGCAGCACGCTATACGCCTCCAACATCTGCATCCCTTCCTCGCATCTCCCTCCACTATGTGGCTCAGATACCCCGCTTCCAGCGACAGCGACAGCGGCAGCATCAGCTTCAGCTTGCATGCCATGCTTGCCCTTATTATTGTTAAGCCCAGCCCCCGGTGGCATATAGCTTCCCCAGTCCCCCCCCAGTCGTCAGCCCTGCATGCTTTACTGTGCTGATCCTTTCTTCCGAACGGACAGTGCACTCTCGAGGGAGGGACAGTACGCAGCGCAGCATGCCAAGCATGGGCTCGAACATGGCAGAAGAGCAAATAGGGCGGCAATTACGCATGTTCTAGGTCCTGCACACCGCACGGTAGCACGCCAATGCGGCGGATAGCAACACGCGCTCGTGATAGGTGCCAGCGGGCCACCATTTGAAGAGGTCTTATTGCAAGTGTCAACCTGTTTGGCTGTCACCAATCTTTAAGAGTGGGCACGTAATGGGATGGGACGACGACGACGTGCTAACTGCATCCCAAGAGGCTGCATTGGCAGCAGCAGAACAGGCCTACCAGCGTCGCAGTGGCGGTGCACATGGTGCAGGAACAGCCACAGCACTGTTGACATCAGCGGCTACCGTGGCGCCAGGCACAGCGGCAGCAGCGTCTGCAGCCGTCCCGCCTGCACGGCGGCGCAGGCTGCCCAACATCCTCGGAAACCAGGCGTCTGGCGCTGCTAGCGCGGCAGCACTAGGAGCGGAGGAGCGTGTGGCAACAACCTGGCCCTCGAGCGGGGATGAGAATTTGGCCCCTGCATGCTTTGGCGGGCGGCTGCATTACGCTTTCACTGGCTACGAAGTAGAATGCTGGTGCCAGTGGCTGCTGCAAGAGAGCGGCGTCAGCGCTGTTGGGTTTGACATTGAGTGGAGGGTGACTTACCAAACAGGGGAGGCATCCCGCCCCGTGGCGCTCATGCAGTTCTGCTACCTCCTGTCGCCGGCCAGCAGCAGCAATGGCAGCAACCACAGCGGACACCTGCGGCAGCAGCAGCGGCACGGACAGCAGCAGCAGCAGCAGGGGCAGCACCATTGCTGTGTTCTACTCCACATCTGCCATAGCGGCCTCACGCCGCACTTGCGCCAGCTGCTGTGCAGCAAGGTGGGTCGGCACCATGCATGCCTGCTAGTTGTGCGTCCCGCACTCTTGCCCGCCTACCTGCCACATGTTGCATCGTCCTCTCATCAGACGTGCAGCTGCATTTGTCTACCAAGTGCATCGCCCACCTGGCCGCAAAATCATCCAAGGCTAGCCAGCTGTCGCATGCAGGACATATTGAAGGTGGGTGTGGGGGCCCAGGGGGATGCGCAGAAGCTGCGGCGTGACTTTGGAATAGAGATGCGGGGGGTGGTGGATCTGTCAGAATACGCCAACGAGCGCCTGGTATCCCCTCCCTCAGCTGTGGCGGCAGCATCAGGCACCAGCGCTAGTGGTGGTGGCAACGGCAGAGGCGGGCCTGAAGTCGCTGTGTCGACAGGCTCCGGTGGTGTGGCTGCAGCAGGAGCAGCACCAACACCAGCTCCACCAGCTGGCATGGGCAGCTGCGAGGTGGCCGTGAGTGGCAGCGCCGGCCAGTCATTGCTGCCCACGCTGCCGGTGACTGCACCTCAGCGCTGGAGCCTGGCTGGGCTTGTCTGCCTGCTGCTGCGCCTGCGCCTGGAGAAGAGTCAGGGGTTGCGGTGCAGCAACTGGGAGGTGCCACCGCCGCTGAGCGCTGAGCAGCAGCAGTACGCCGCCACCGACGCCTGGTGCAGCCTGGCTGTGTACGAGGTGAGCCTGACAGCGCACAATCTGGTCAGCCATGACTCAGGATTGGTGTGGGGGTGGGGACAAACAGGCCCTTCACTCTTTGTTTGCTCCGCACCTGGTGGGCCTCTTGGTTGTGCAGTGATCGCAGCCTCTGTTGCAACCGGGTCTGGCTGCTTTGTACCTGCCGCAGATCTTGTGCAAGATGCCCGCTGTGTCGCCGCCCATGCAAGCAGACCCAGGGGACCCAGCAGACCCAGCGGGGGGTGGGCCTGCACCAGCAGCAGCAGCCGGCGTGCTGGGGGCATCCGCTGGCGCTGCAGGCGATTGTGTGCCCGCCTGTGCAGTGCTGCGGCACCTGCAGCCTGCCAAGCTGGCGGTGTACCAGGCGCTGGTGCAGCAGGGGCTGAGCGTGGAGCAGGTGGCGGCGCACCGACAAATACAGCCAGACAGCGTGCAGGTGAGGCTGGTGCTTGAACGGGCCGGCCTCGAGTCTATGTACATGCAGCAGGCCACACACAGCGTGCTGCTGCCCCACTGGGCGCACCGTGTGATTCAACGCATGCCAATGGCAGGGCAGGCGTGCCACGTGCCCGGGGTTGCAACAGAGGCCGCTCAGCGCTCTGCCTGCCCATCCCTGTGTCCGCTGCCCGCCTGCATGTGGATATGGCGTGCAGGGCTACATGGCTGAGGCAATCACAGCTGGACTGGGCTACATCTGGAGCTCACTGGGGGTGCCCACAGCTGCGCTGCAGCAGGTGGCACAGGTTTGCAGTGAACTGTTGGGTCGGCAGCTAGGCTGGGAGCCAGCTGAGAACACCAACCCGCCCGAGCAGCAGCAGCCAGATGCAGCGGCGCAGCAGGCATACCAGGTGGGCGCCAAGCGGCCGGCTCCCTGCTCGCCTGCCAGCCTGGCAGCGGCGGCGGCGCGGCACGATGTGCGCAGCAAGGCAGAGCCGGCTGCTGTTGCACCATGGCAGGTTGCTGCCACTAGCAACGCTCAGCATTGTGCCAGCACGGTTTCTACCCTCGACAACCTCAGCCACACCGAGCCAGTGGACGTTCTGCAGCAGCTGCTGGCCGCCGGGCACAAGCTGCGGGAGCTCAAGGAGCAGCGGTTCGAGGGCATCAGCTACGGGCAGCTCAGGCTGGCGCTCGCCCACCTGGGCCGCTGCAACCCGGGACCCTGGGCATGAGTTAAGACTTAAAGCCCTCACATCATATGGCCTTGCTCTCTTGCCGTGATGCAGGGCTTGCACTTACATGGCTTCTGCTGTAACTCCATTAGCCTGCCTCACCAGCAGTAAGACGGGATGTGGATGGGTTGAGCCTGGATTTACAGGAATGAAGCTGTGCATGCTGTGCACTTGTTGACGGGAATGAAAGGTGTGCACTTGTTGAAGATTTAAGAGCTGGGTCAAGGGGCGAATGGATAAATGGCGAGCACGCTGACAGCAAACCGCCTGGTTCCAACGGGGACGCATGAGGCAGTAAGGAGGGTCAGGAGCAAGTTGAGCGAGAAAAGGTGATGGTACGAGAGAGTCAGAGGTTTGTTGTGATGATAAGAAGTATGGCACCAAACCAAAATAAACGGAAGCTGGGCTGGTAAATGGGGGCCACCACCCAGCAACCTGCTGCAATAACTAACTGTCTACAAGGCCATCACTGCTCTCACGAAGCAAGCAGCTCGTATCAATGTCATGCAAAACTCAATATCCAAAAATGAGTTCAATCATAAGGTCAGGTGCGTCCGATTGATGGCAAATGGGAAGTGAGGGGTATGAGGGAGGCATCAGAATCTTGCAGGACTTTACACTACCAGCCAAGTGTTCCTAGAGGTGAAGCAACGAGACCATGGTGTGCTGCATCATGCCGCCTTTTTCTCCGGCGTGTTTGCCAGCGGCAGGTAGCGCGGTTTGGTGAATCGCAGTGCCAGGTAGCCCAGCAGGTTGAAGCCAAACTGCACAAGCGCGGGGTATTACCATCAGGCAGGTGGTGGCAGGGGTTGGGTAGCCAGAGGGGCAGGTGCGATGCAGCCACAAGCCTATGCATCTCAGCAGCTGCTTTACGGCGCCTTGAAGCACTGTGCACACAACCCTACTGCAGGCCGGCAGGCGGCTGCCTCACTCTCAGCATCGGCCCTCACCGTGAGCAGCAGCAGCCCCAGGAATGCCTGCCACAGGTGGTTGTCCTGGAACTGCAGCTGCACCAGGATGTCTTCACCGCTGATGGCGCCAGCAGGGCCCCATCCGGTGCGCCCGCTGAAGTCGTTGATGGCCAGGCCCATGAACGCCCAGTACAGGTGGGAGATGTAGCGGACTGCAGGAGGGGGAGTGTGGGGTGGGCGTGTTGTGTGTGCTGGGGGCATGCGGGTGAGCAACAAGCTACCTTCACCAGGCATGAAGCCAGTAAATGCGTGCCGCTGCTGACAGGTGTGGCAAGGACATATTGGAGCTGGAGCAGGGGCATGCAATGCACGACTAGTTCCTCACAGCCACCCACTCACTCCAGCGCAGCACTGCCGGGATGGTCTGCACGTTGACATAGAAGCCTCCAAAGAGCATCAGTATGACTGTGACCATGGGGGCCACTGCAATGGCGATCTTCTCGTTCCTGGCCAGCGCTGAGATGGCCACACCCAGGCCTTGGGCGGCGAGGCCTGTAGGGTGGGCAGGTGGGCGGAGCCTAGCCAATGTCAGTGGCACGCCATGCGAGCATCCAGGCTAACCATGTTACTCGATGCGTTGCGCATTTCACACCTCACTCAGTGTGTTTGTTGCCCTGCAAACCAACACACTGGGCCGGCACAGGCTGCACCACATATGCCGTCCAGCACAAGCTCACCCTCACAAATGACGAGGGCGCAGAAGATGAAGAAGGCGCTGGCGCTAGGGTTTAGCCCGACTATCCAGTACAGGATGCAGCCTGCAGGCAATGTGGCCGGACAGCCAGGGAAGCGGGTGGGAACCGCGCCGGCGCAGTTCTTAGGGGCTGGCGGGATGAGGATAGCGGGAGCAACTACTCGGGAGCGCTGGGCTGGAACAAGGCACAGATGCAGGGGAATAAGGGCTGCCTGCAAGACAGAAGCACCAAACACGCCACCACCACCACTACCACCACCAGAGCTAGGTACGCCATGGTGAGAGATGTGAGGAGAGCCACCCGGGCCCCAACGTACCGAAGAGCAGGCCCTGTCCCACGCGCAGCGGCATGTCGCATATGAACTTGGCCAGGTAGTAGGGCAGCACGTGGTAGGACTTGGAGGCGCGCTCACGCTGGATGATGCCCGCCTCAGCGGAGAAGGTCAGCAGCGCACCAAACATGGAGCCTGGAGAGAAGCAGTAATCATGCGAAAGATGAGGGCAGGGAAAGGAGATGAGTGATGTTCTGGGTTGCAGACTCTGATCACATGAGTTGAATGTCCGTTCCACACTCAGGCTGGGGCTCAGGCTGGGGGACTGGAATGGCACTCCACCACAGCCATCCACTCACCCATAGCGGTAAAAATGCAGATGAAGAAGCTGCAGACAGGAAAGACCAAGCGGAATAGTGGGTGAATAAAAGCACACACAAGCCCAGCAAGGCATCGTCAAGCCACCTTATCATGCAATGTCAAAACAGCACAACAAAGTTATGCCATAACAATCCTCTTTCGTGCCACAACGAACAATAGACCAATCCAAGCAGAACTCACAGTATTCCCAATTCGTCCTGCGCGCCCCCAGCAGACGTTTTGCTCATGTCGCTGTACAGCCAGGCCAGCATGAAGCCAATCAACACCGTCTGGGCCAGAGTTACAACCTGCGGGAGGCGCACATGCCATACCATGCTTGTGTGGTGTGGAAGAAAGACCAACAAAACACAGCCAGGCAGGCAGGCATGCAGGCAGGTGTGCCCACCTGTATCACGCGGTTGCGGCTGGCCTGCCTCCATGCGCGCCCCAGCAGCAGCTGGAACTCTCGGGCCACGTTGTTGGCAAACTGCTCGTCCTGGTCAGCCAGCCGCATCTCACGCCGGCTGCTCTCAGCCACAACTGCATCCGCCTGCAAAGGTGAGGTGGCATGGGCTCAACAGGCAGGCAGGACCTCAACAATACCAGCAAGGGGGGACTAGTAGCTGCAAGACTGTCTGCAGGCATGCCTAACACTGCCAAACAACCCCATAGCAAAATTTGGGCTCCACGTAGTAATTCTCCAAGAGAGAAGTCAGGCCCGCGATGCAACCCAGCTTGAGGCTCACTGCTGTGGCTGCCCCTCGCGTGAGGTAGAGGTCCCCCAGCAGCTTGATGCGTCGCCGCGTGGTTGCCTCGCTGTCGGCTGAGCGGTAGTCCATGCTGGTCACATCCATGAAGAAGTCTCCGGGGTTGAACTAAAGCAGGCAGAAAAGGGCAGGTTGCGCTTGTCACTTTATAAAAATCTTCCCGAGCTAGTCACAGGAACAGAACCTGCCAGGAGAAGGTGGCAGAGCACAGGAAAGATGGGAAGGAGCACTAAAAAAACACAGGAAGAGCCGGCGTGGGTGGGGCCACGTGAGTGCAGGACCAAGGACAAAAGTTTTGTCTAACTGTCCACTGCCGGTTGATACCTGACAAAACAACCATGCCCGAGAACGCGCGCACGCGCCGCTCCCCCGCCAACCCCCACACAACCCCACACAACCCCACCCACCCACCCCAAACACACACACATACACACACACTCTTACCTGTGGCGGGCAAATGAACCCTGCCTCTGCAAAGTAATCCACCGCTTTGGCTGCCTCCCCAAAGAACATGACCCGACCCTCAGACAGCAGCACCAGCCGATCGAACATCCTGCAGGGGAGGGAGATGAAAGGAACCATAACAAATCCCACGGGACAGGACAGGTTGCCGGCATGCCACGCTGTTAGGTCAATGCCAAAAAGGATGGCAATTTGGTCAAATGCCCAGCACTAACAGTCCAAAGATGTCATCTTCGCAAGGCACACTTGTGCAGCCCTTGCTGAGGCACTTGCCTGTAGATGGATGAGCGGGGCTGGTGGATGGTGCAGGCCACCTGCAGCAGACACAGGCAAGCGGCTAGCCAGCGACTCAGTCTATGTGCGCATGCTCAAGCTCAACTGAACGCAAAAACAGCACGGCACTGTTGGTGATGTTAACAGGTGTGCTTTGACATTGAAAACCAGGAACAGCTATGGAGTAGATACGAGCCGCAACTGAGGTGCAGTTAGGTAGCTGCGGACTCATGCTGCCTGTGAAGAGCGGTACCAGCCACGGTCCTTACCGTGCGTCCATTGCCTGCCAGCGTCCACAGCGCCTCCATCACGTTCTGCGCCTGGAAGGCATCCAGACCTGTGGGGGGCACGCAGCCACATGCGCACGAGCAGAATCAGGCAGAGCTGGGTTGCCCGGAAGACACATGCATGAAGCTTGACAGTGTGCTCCCCCCCTCACACACCCCAACCCCCGAAAAATTTCATTCCCTCATGTGCTCTTCCCTTCACCTGAGGTTGGCTCGTCCAAAAATATCAGGGAAGGATTTGACAACATCTCGACGCCTATGTTGCAACGCCTGCAGGGAGGCAGGTGGAACATGCAGGACAAAATCCCGTGAACAGATATATATCTACCTAATTTGCTTGAGCTGCATGCCGGACAATGTTGGCTGGGTTGGCTGGCAGGCCATCGC
>JAAMXP010004301.1:0-17770 GCA_019693395.1 Ettlia oleoabundans | reverse complement strand
CCCCCCCCCAAAAAAAAACAAGCCCTGCTGCCTTTCAATTTCAACAACATCACAGCGGCGTGCTGACCCTCCTGCTACAACCCTGTCGACCCTCTTGCTCCCCACCTGCCAACTTGTACTTGCCCGTCCTGCGGACTTTGCTCCACCACCGTATTGCAAGTACATGTACTGCTTGCTGTCAACTTCCCGCTCCCTGCAGAGCTTATTGCGGGCATCCGCGCGGCGCCGGGCCACCCGCTGGGCGTGCCCACCAGCGAGGAGGAGCGTGCCAGCTGTGCGGGCTGGGCAGCAGCCAGCCGGGCAGCAGTGGCGGCGCTGGTCAATGTTAGCAGCGTCACGCTGGATAGCTGTCCAACCACGCTGGGTAGCGGCCAGTGGTTGCAGGAAGATCCCTTTGCAGGTACTTACGCCTGCTGGACTGCTTGCTCAGCTACTTTCCTCCTTGCAGCCAGCTCACCAGGTTGCGCTCCACCCCGCTTCTTTAGTACCTTCAAACGCTTCCTTTCTTACACTTCAACATGTGCCATCCACCTGCAGGTGCTGCGCTGGGCCCCCGCTGCGTGCTGCTGGCACGCAAGTTCTCCAAGCCGGCCGCCAAGTGGGTGCACGAGCTGTACCGCAGCTGTACCGCAGACATGGGCGTATTGCTCTGCAGCCAAACACTGACTGACCGAGATAAGAACTGGTGGCGATAGCGCAGCAGCGGCGGCAAGAGCGGGCTGGCGGCACTCATTGAATCCACCCCCTGCCGTGCCCTGCCTTGGTGACCATGCGTGCTGTGCATGTCTTGTGTTGACTTTACTGTTGTTTCATAAACAGTGACGCTTACAACCTATGAATTGCATGACTTGGCGTTGGCTGATGCACCTGCCTTGGAAGCAGACAGGACCCGGCTGTAAACGAATCACGAGCTTCACGCGGCGGACAGGCCTGTCTGCCCTTTTCTACCAAATGAAGTTGGATTTGCACGGTAGTGGTTGTTTAGGCTTTTTCTACCAAATGAAGTTGGGATTCGCACGGTAGTGGTTGTTTAGGCTGGATGCAAATAGTCTCCCTTCAAGCGTTGCAGCCAGCATGTTGCTGCCCCTCGCTCAGTTCATGGGCTCAAGGGGCCGCGGCTCCCCCTTGACAAGCGCCTGCAGGCAGCCACACACATTTGCAACAAGTTCAGGCAGGCCAGCCAAGAAAGGCAGGGGCTCGCACCCTCTGCTCCCACTGCTTTGCTATTTAATTTATTCAGCACTGAATGTATCCTGAAGCCAGCACAAGTGTTGAGGGTCTTGAGGGTTCCTAAGGAAAGTCTGTACTTGCGCCGCCTACGCTTTACATTACGGCCACCATGCCCTTGAAATCGCGTCACGGCACGCCACCTCACGGCACCCTCCATCACAGCACAGCACAGCACAGCACAGCACACCAGGTCCCAACCCCCTTGTGTCCCACCTGCCACCGCTCCTTCTCCACGTCCTCCGGCGTCTTGAAGTCTGGGTCACAGTATGAGCGGAAGCTGAAGGAGTGGCAGGCTAGGCACAGGGTCTCGCTCTCCCACTTCTTCTTGCCGCGGCACCAGGTCTGTGGGCCGTAATGAGGTGTGGGGTGGGGTAAATGAACTTGACTGGACTGTGGAGGATTGCAGAGCCGGAACTTGCGAGAGTGTGTTCAGCATGTAACTGCCCCTCTTTTGCCGGGCAAGGCCTGCCAACCCCGACCCCATCCATGCAGACAAACGCCTCCCTACCTATAGCAGCCTGCAATGCTGCCGAGCACAGGCACAGCAGCCATCACTATGGCACCCTGCCTTGCCGCTGGGCACCCAGCCATCCAAGCGCATGCTGTCCTGCTGGCCTGCCCAGCCCTGCAGTGAATTGAATTTCAAACTGCCTAGCATTTGCCCCCGCCAATCCCAACCCTCACCCCTCCCTGCCTCCACCATCTGGTGAGCAGCATATAAGGCGGGTCCCTGAGCACCCGCCTGAGTGAAGTGGTGCTCCTTTGTGTTCTTGCTGCCGCACTGCAGGCACTCGAGGAATGCCTCGTTCGGCTTCCAGCGAGCGCTCCACTCATCCACGCTCATCACGCGGTAGCCGTGGCCAATCTGGGGGTGGATGGGGGTGAGACAAGGCAAGGCAAGGCAAGGCAAGGCAAGGCAGGGTGGGGCAGTGGAGGGGAGGCAAGCAGGGTGAGTTGAGGGCAGGTGGGGCAGGCCGGATGTGGGGGAGCAGGGGAACAGGGAGGTAAACGCATGCGATGAGGCAGGCAGGGAGGCAGGCAGGCAGGGTGATGACCAAAATATACTTCTAAGGCGGACTAATAGAGTGGCAGAAGTCGCAGCAGTGCCGACAGAAGCTCAGAAGTGCAATGCCTCAGGTGCTGGCTGACAGCACGTCAGCATGGAGCCTGCTTGGCGACCACACATCCTCGTCCCGCCAGGGGCGTGCTCTTGCTCTGTTTTTGTATGTCTACCGCTTGCAGGAGCACCCAAACCATTGTTCAAAATCACAATGCTTGCCCCTCCCCACTGTGCGGCAAAGGGGCTCACCGAGGGGTTGATTTCCACAGGCTCCCCCGCCTGTATCTTGCGCCACTCCACAGAGTGCACCCGCACCGTGGGCTTATCCGACACGCGGGTCGTGAGCGGTGCCCGCAGGTTGCTCACGCAGTCGGACAGGCTCATGGAGCTGCGCGTAATGATTGAGAAGACCAATGGAAGGCGGGGAGGTGGTGCAAGGGAGGAAGCCAGTGCTGACGGAGGCCAGGGGCGGGGCGGAAGTGGACCAGGCATAAGCGGGCCTTGGAGCGTTCAGCACCCTTGGCGCACCTGATCGGCTTTGTCGACCTCCCCGGGGTGTTTTAACAGCCTTACAGGGCAAGGGAGGCTCCGGATAGCGTGGTCAAACAGCGTCTGTGCTGCCTGGCACCGTGTTTGCCCTCCCAGGCCGTCCCAATGCAATTTGTAGCCAATAAAAGCCGATCCCTGCGGCTTAAATGCGGGGGAAAGGAGCTGCAGGCGCATGCACCGCTCAGCAGTACAGGTGTCCTTCCCTCTCTAAACCGGCCCCACTCGACCGCCACGGTGCGTTTCGCCACACGCATTGCGGGTGTCAACACACCCACTCGCCTAAAGCGTTCTTCTGACTGTCAAGAGGGAGGGACTGGTGTGGGTGTCAGCGTTCTCAAGTGTTGGACTGGTTT
Organism: Ettlia oleoabundans; assembly: GCA_019693395.1. Taxonomy (NCBI): domain Eukaryota; kingdom Viridiplantae; phylum Chlorophyta; class Chlorophyceae; order Chlamydomonadales; genus Ettlia; species Ettlia oleoabundans. The sequence continues at coordinate 14,578 of JAAMXP010004301.1, read as the reverse complement.
TATTCGTAGCTGTTCGTTGCCATCATTTGGGGCCCGCCGCGTAGGGAGAGGAGTGCCGGCTTGGCAGGGCTAGCCAAGTCCTGAGCCTTCTGCTGGCGCCCGTTGGCTACTCCCTGCGCCGCTCTCCTGCCTGCTGACCTGACGGCCATGGAGGAGCAACTCCTGCACGAGTTTGACGATTGGGAGCTGCGGAGCCAGGTGCGGCACCTAGGCTGGGTGCGGTTGCGACTGTGTTTAAACCCGCCCATCTTGCTTCTTAGCTTGGACATTACCTACGAACCATTAGGAGTGGTCCGGCGCCGCCGCGGTGCCGAGCCCCGGCGGCACCAACCACCCCACCCTCAACAACACCCTCTCGCTGCCACCACAGCCTTCGCCCTTCTGCCTTGCTCTGCACTCGTTGAGCTTTTCAGCTGATCTTATCGGTCTGCAGGACGACAAAGGCAAGCACCCCATGTCTGCCGAGTCTGAAGAGGAGGAGGAGGAAGAGGAGCAGGAAGAGGTTGCGGTGCAGACGGCGGGCGGGAGCGGTGGCGGCGTCGGCGTCGGCGGGGTTGCCAGCGCCGGAAATGGGCAGGGGGAGGAGGCTGGGCCGCAGAGTCCACGTGGTTCTGAGCCTGGGGAACTCACCTGCGCCATCTGCCTGGGGGGAATCCCTTTGGAGAACATGGCGATGGTCAAGGTGCGGCGCTAGCGTTAACTACAACATGTCGGCCCTTTTATCATGGCAGCAGCAGGGCTCTGTTTGGCTGCGACAGGGGTTTCACGGCAGTAGCTGTTGCAGAGTAGGCCTGCGGTGCAGCACAACAGGCTTTTCTGTGCCCAGGAAGCTGTGGAGCAGCTGGGCGGTTAGGTATACTCGCGCAGCTACCTAGCGCATTGCGCTCTGCTTGTGCTGCGTTCGATCTACTCGCAGGGCTGCGACCACATGTACTGCGCCACGTGCATCCTGCACTGGGCACTGCACAAGGAGGACCCCTGGTGCCCACAGTGCAAGCAGCCGTTCAACATGCTTCTCACCTACCGCAGCCTTGATGGAGAGCTGCACGTGAGCAACAGCCCCGGCATGCACAGCACCGGAACCTCAGCAGCTGTGGCGGCTTCTTGCCATTGGCCACAGGGCTGTGGGAGGGGATACTTTCCAACAGCAGCTGTTCCATAGCGCTGGCACTGTTGCGGAATTGGTGCCCGCTGGGACCCGGCAGGACAGTCGCTCGTCTGCCTTGTTGCTGTTGCTGTTGACCGGCTTTCCCTGCCCTCAGTGACGCGCGTTTCAACTGATGCAGCCCACGTGTGGTCCTATTCCTGCCTGTTCTACTTGCAGGACTTCCCTTTCGAGGAGTCTGTGTGCCTGCTGAAGCGGGCGCGCTGGTTTGAGGAGCACCTGCGTTTTGTGGACCAGGGCAGTGCGAGCCTGGTGGAGGAAAGCAGGCTGGCAGATCAGATGGCCTGGCAGGTGTGGGGGATGGAGACGCCATCACAAAAGCCGTTGTTGGTGGATCTGGATACACTCTACTCCTGCCATGTTCTAAAGGCACTGCGCTGCCCTCCTAGATTCACAGCCTCGTTTTCTTGAGCCCCTTTAAACATCCACTTCCCTATCTTTGCTGCTTGGTTTGTCGTCATAGCCCCCCTCACTTTCTTGCTGTGCTACTGCCTGCCCACATAATGCACCGCCTGCACCATCTGCAGGACTATGCCGCTGACTATGACCTGGCTGAGGATGAGGAGATCGAGTCCTTCTACTTCTCGTCGGCAGCGGGTGCCGCGCGCGTGGTGCTGGGAAACCGGCGCCACGGCGAGGGTGAGCGGGGCAGTATTGTCCTCCGCTTCTGGGTGTTTGCTCCCCCATCAAGGTGGCTGGTGATCAACATGGCGTGCCTAGCGGGGGGCACCCAGCGCCAATGGCCCCCAGTCTTGCTTTGTGTTGTCAACCTGCGCTGAATTGACAATTGGATCGGCAGGCTGGCAAAGCAGTGTAGGCTGCCGGGAGATGGTGCTTTGGTTAGCCTGAGACTAAACTGACTATGGAGCTGGTCCATTTCAACTTTTGACGCCACATATCACCCTTATTTACGACAAACATCTCTTTCTGTGGTGCAGGTGGTTTCATCAGCGGAGGCCGCCGCCAAGCTCGTCCGGTGAGCCGCAAGCGCAACAACAAGAAGGGCAAAAGCGTCGAGCACGCCGTTCCGGGCATGCCGCCGGTGCCGCCCCCGGCGAGCCACCGCACACCGAATGCCAATGGAGGGCGTAAGTCACGGCCTGGCAGCACGAGCGGTGCATCTGTGGGAGCAAGCACGGGGGCCAGTAGCAGCACCCCAGGTGGGCAAGGGAAGCTGAGACTGGACAGGACGGTGCACCCAGATGGCCAGCTTGGTTGCCGGCTTCTGCCCAGTGCGGCTTCTGGGTGTACTGTCTACCCTACATGGTTGGGCTTTGCACCGCTCGCTCTTCACACCCGGCCATGGCACCGGTCTGTGCGCTGCCCTTTCTGCCTCACTTCTGACCTTCAGCTATTTGACCGTGCAGTGCCGTTCAACAGCGCCGGCGCAGACTTCTATGGGAGCTCCCCCAATGGAGCTGGTGGCAGTGCTGTCTATGGCAGCAGCCCTAGTGGCAGCGGCAGGCGTGCTCGCAGAAACGCGCGGCGTGCAGCCATGGATGCCGGCATTGAGGTGGCGGCTGGCAGCTGGGGAGGACGGGCCTGAAGATGCGGCTTTTGCGCGGCACCACTGCTGAGTGCCGGGTCACCAACTGGCGTCTTTGGATTTCATCCGTTGAGTGCCAGCCTGCTGTCCAGCTGGCAGCCTGCAGGGGAGCCAAGGCGCCCGGCCCCTGGAAGTGGGTGCCATGCTCCCCTGCCTCACCTAGGCAGCTGCTTGCCTGGAATAGCAGCACCTCTCTTACCATCGTGGTTACGTCAGCAGTTGAGGGCTGAGCGGACACTGTTATTGACAGCTCAACAGCCCAACAGCCATTGGGCAGCAGCCGCAAAGGTTGCATGGTGGCAGTGGCAGCTTTAGTGCCAGTTTACGCAGTTTTAGCCAAGCCCTGGACGCCCGTAGTGCCCCTTGCCGCTGTACTAGGCAGGACTAACCAGCGCCTGAACTGCCCTCTTAGGCAGGTGCCGCCCGCATTGGGCCGCACGCTTTTGAGCCACCATTTTTTGTTGGCAAACAGAAAATTGAGTACCGCCCGCTTCGTGCCGAGCCCTTTGGCTCTTGCTCCCGGCCGCCTGCTTCAATTTGCCTGCCACGTTTCCTGCGCTGTCATGCGCTCACAGGGTACCGTGCCCTGGCAGGCGGTGTTGAGCGGGGCCTCGACTTGCGTTCTCATGTGCCCTTTCGTGTACTTTCCACTTGCAGCACTTGTAGTGGCGGCTGCTTCTGCGCGCGCCTCGCCGCCTCTGTACCATAGCAACCCTGCTTGTGCATGCGCCACACACTTTTCTTCCAATTGGTGTGCGCAGTGCACCCTTTCAATTCAATCCTTCTGCATTCACGTTATCTGAGCCTTACCACCCAAGTTTTTGGCCACCCCTTGCTGTTGCCCGCTGCTGCCCAGCGCGCATGCGGTGTTTGCAGGCACACCTTTGCACCCCTTCACCTGTCTGCCTGGCTGCTGCATTTCCGCTCAGTTCATACTGCCCGTGCATCCCACTCTTGTCTTACTAAGCAACGCTGCCTGCTCCTGCACTCTCGGCGCAGTCTGTGCACATTACACCTTTTGTAAGGCAAAGGTGTGCATGAGGCTACCTGGTGAGACAACAGCCCGGTCCGCCGCTTCCAATCTTTTGCCACTGGCACAGGACATGTTATAACTAGAAATTGGAGTGCAGGACGAAATTGGAGTGCAGGACGAGGGATGGAGAACAACCAGTGCAGACAGTAAAAGGTTCAGTTTGTGACACTGGTTGCTGGGAATCCCCTCGCTTTCAACACTGCACCCACTTACTACTTCACCGGTACGCTATCCCTTGCCTGCACACCAGCCCTCGTTCACTCACACGACTCACGCAACGCTATCCACAACTGGCGTGGATACTTTGATTTTGAATCAATATGTGCGAGCTATCCCAACTAGTGGACACGGCTGAAGGCATGCAAACCCCTGTTTGCACAAGCTGGCTCAACCACCACCACGGCGGGAGTGGTCAGCCTTCTTGCCAGTCTCGCCCAAGTCTTTGCAGCAACCGCGTTGACTCATAAATTGCCACAAAGGAATCCAAATGGAAGGTGCGAGTTTGACATTCCTCCTTTCTTTCGCTCCGACGCGGCAACAAGGGCGGCCGATCCCCTCACCCCCTCTATTCTAAATTTCACTTCTTCCTGTCACACCCGTTGACAGGCTCTTTTAGTTCAGCGCAGCTCAAGCTCTTGGCTCAGCTGGCAAAGGGCTTCGGCCCTCCGCGCGGCCGCCGGTCGGCCGGCGCACCCCGCACCTCCCCCAAGGCTCCCCAGGATCCCGCCATGTACCAGGTAAGCGATGGGACGCAAACACAGAGGGCTGAGGTAACCAATTTGTAGCGGCGGCGTGTGGGCGGCTGGGACTTGTGTATAGGATGGGCCCTATTTCCCTCCCCAATCTTTCCCTTCTCTCTTCCAGCTCCTTCTAGAGTGTTACTATGCCTAATCGACCGTTTCATCTGCCCTTCCTTACGCATGCAGGCCTACATCCCTTCTGTGCCGTTTTTCGACCTGACAATCGAGCGCAAGGGAGCGACCGCCACTCTGCCGGTGCCCTTCACCTTCAGCACCACGCAGAGGCGCGAGCGCCTCCTGGCCTTCCTGCACAAGGAAGGATGGAGCGCGAGCGCCTCTGCCGCAGAGCATGCCGCGGCCGCCATGGCGGGCTGCTGGGGAGGAGTCTGCGAGAGCGCAGCCCAGGCAGACGAGCTTCTCTTTCTGAGGGACTGCCTGGGCCCGCTGCGCAAGAAGTCTGGCCCCGTGCCCGAGAAGGTGAGCTGTGGGCGACCCTCTTGGTGGTGCTGCTGCCTGCGTTACCGCGCGTTGCATACGTCCCCTTCTTGGGCGTCCGCTGCCCTGCTATACACAGGCTGGGTGGTAGCCGGGTTAAGCTCACCTGCACTGCATCATGCCAGCTAGCCGCCTTGTTCAGTTCTGTGCTAGGTTTTGTACAGACTGTTAATGTAAGATTGCTCCTCTTCATACGTGCCTTACAATTTTTTGCTGCCGACTGCCCTGCCCGCCTGCCTGCAGAACGCCGCCAAGCTGATTGAGGTGGGCGTGCTGGCTCTGCACCAGCGCAGCGTCAAGCTGTTTGGGCTGGAGTGGGCTGACTTCCTGCTGTCGCGTGGCGCGCCAGCGGCTGCAGCCGCTGCGCCCGCGCCCGTGGAGGCACCCCTCGTGGCCGCCACTGTGCCCACCCTCGAGCCCATGCGCCCCCAGTCCCCGCCTCTCAGCCCGGAATTTCTGGACCCCCTGCCCGTCGCCCCCGCCATCCCCCCACTGCTCGTGAGAGCGGCAGCTGTGCCCCGATCCGGGCCCACCTTCCCCTACACCTTTGCCTGTGAGGAGCCAGCGCAGCAGCCTGCCAGCCCGGGGCTGCTGCTTCCCATTCCCATGGAGAGCGACGGAGAGGAGGAGGCCAGCCTTGTGGACATTTTGTACGGCAGCTGTTGCCCCACCATGGATTGGGCTGCAGCTTTGGAGCTGGAAGCTGCCTCCCCGCCCTGCACCCCTCTTGCTGCTGCCAGCACCACCGTTACCCCTACCGCCCCTCAGCCGTGCGCCTCTACCCTTACCACGGCAGCCCAGCCTGCAGCTTCAACCGCCACGACCGGGGCAGGTGCCATGGTGCAGCCTGCAGGCTCCACTGCCACCACCGCTGTCACGCCGCCGCTGCTGCCCCCGCTGGCCCTGGATGTTGCCGCTGATGACACCGAGGCCTCCCCCTCTCCCGAGCTGGCTGCCCTGCTGGAGGGGCTTGAGGCCGAGCTCCACGCCGAGCAGATGCTGCCTGGCCCCGCTCTGCCGCTGGGAGTGCCCCTTCCCTCGCCCGGCACCAACCCCTTCCCTTATCTTGAGACCCTCCTCTCCATGCAAGACATCCCGGATGCTCCCGCCGACTTCCCCGCGTTTTTGTAAGGGGAAGCCGTGCACCCAGCTGTTTGCTTGCCAAGTGCTGCTGATTTGGATCACGCATTTGAATCACGCATGCGCACATCAACCTAAATAATTCACAATCAAACAGACAAACAACCCAGTTCAACTTGGCTTTCACATCGCATGCCACAAGTGCATTTTTTATTCTTGTTGGCGTCTGTTGGAAGCCTTCACATGTTGCGCCCTTTCATCCATCTGCTCCACTTACACCCTCTTAACAGACTGAGTGGGGGTCTGTTTTTTGTTGCGCCCCCGCCCAGCCAGCCATGATTCCACTTGTGGGTCACTTGGTGCACATGCACCAATTCTTACCATCAACACCTGTGGGTGAGGGCCTGTTTTTGTTGCGCCCTCACCCTGCTCAGCCCTCGCCATTTGCGCTCTCCCATTTCCCCTGTTCGCTCTTGCCCACATTGCGCATCGCGTGCGCCCATGCATACATGAGAAGAGAACCCCTGCATTTCAATTTGTCACGCACCACAAACAGGCTTACGCTGTGCTCTATATGCCCCTCTGTTCATGCTGTTTTCCTCATACAAGAAGCCACAAAACAGAATCTGCCCCCTTGTTTCTTCTGTAGATGCTCGCTCCTGAAAAAGGAGCCCCGCACCTTTCTGCCTGTGTCCCCCGTCCCCCTGATTCCTGAACCCTCTGTTTAGTAGCAGCATTGAATCAAAAACAAAAAAGTGACGCGCGTCTCTTCTGTTCATCCTTGTGTGCATGCCCTTACGCATGTTCTTGCACCCTTCCCTTGAGAGCTCCCACCCGTCCTCCTGATTGTTGTGCACACCGGCAGGCGATAGACTGACCGGCCCCTCCATTTTTTCCTGTGACATAGCCCTGAAAAATGTGGGCGGCTGGCTTAGCCCTCTGGCACTCCATTGTTCCGTGCCCACGGGCTGGCCCTGCCACCAACTCTTATCCCCCCTATGCATCCGGCCCGTTCCTGCTACGTGTACCCATCTGCTAGCTTTGTGTGCCCACATGGCGGACTGTTGCACATTTGCCTCCCACTAGGCAGGCCCCCCTTTCTTACTAAAAGAACCAAAAAGCAAGCAGTGCCCCTACTACTATTTGTAGCGAAGTTGCTTTGTAAAGCCAACCTATGTCAGTTGCTGAATTGCAAGGGAAGCACCTCGCCAGGCAACAAGAGCCAGGCATGCGAAAGGTGCATGACAGCTAAGAGGAGGTGGGTTCCAACGTGAAGTGCAACAGGTGGTTAACAGAGACTGGAAGGGAAAGATGCAGCCTCTGTATAGTATGCAAGGGATGTGCATGCAAGGATGCATGCGCACAAGGGCTGAGGGCTCGTGGACTCGCTATTGGCAGGCAAACACGACAAGGCACACAGGGGCACTCCTGTCCCAAGGGCGTCCTCGGGCAGTACGAGTGGATTCCTGGGCGGATTGGGGACGGTTTGGCATGTGATATTCGCATGAGCGATGCGGTCGTTGCTCTGCTTGCAGTTGGTATGCTCTTGGGGGGACGAGAGCAAGGCACTTGCCGGGCTGGGCAGCAGCCGACTCGGCTGGCCCGGCCGCCACTGTTCCGTTTGTGGGGCATTGCTCTGGTGCTATTCACGGCTGTGCTGGCCACCCCAACACGCTGTTGTGCCGCAGAGGCCGCGCCGCTCGCTGCAGGACCGGCCACAGAGGGGGCGCCGAGCGCCAACCCCAGCTATGCTCTGGCTGGCAACCTTTCTCCTGACATTGCTGCGCTGCTCGCAGCAGACAGTGGGGCAGGCAGTGACACAGTCCAACTGTTCCCTGATGGCAGCAGCACTGCCATGGGATCTGCTGGGTTCAATGAGCGAGACGACCCGGCCACCCGCATCGGTAGGAGGCCAAGCAGCCTGCCCGAGCAGCTACCTATTTGCCTGCTACGCGGCCAGCCCAACCTGTTATGCTGGTTGAGTGGCTGTCAGTGCCAGCATAACTAGATTACTCTGTTCACCACCAACATCCGGCACCTGCAGGTCAAATGATCAGCTTGCTGGACCCGCCACCTGGCTACTCCATGCCGCCACTAGGCCAGCAGCAGCAAGCCGTGGTGCCCCAGCTGCGGAGGCTGCGCCAAGGGGCAGCCACAGTGGTGTACCGAAGGCAAGCAGTTAGATCTGCAGCTGTGCGTCTTGTGTCAGTGCACGAGCGACACCTGCTGGGAGCAATTGCAAGCTGCAGACTTGTTGCAAGCTGCAGACTTGTTGCAAGCTGCAGACTTGTTGCAAGCTGCAGACTTCTTGCACTGCCTTTTGGTATACTGCCGGGCAACTTGCAGCTGCCCACATCATCTGGCAGGTGTGCCTGCTGTACTGAATTTACTGCAGGGCTGTCGGCAACCTGGACGGCGCCTCCATGCACTGCGGCATAGCCTACCTCAACAACCACTTCACAGCGCACTTTGTGGGTGGGTGTCTAGGCAGCCGACTGCCCCCCGACTGCGCAGCCTTGTGGTCGACTGCTGAGGGGCTGGCAGAGGCCTGGTGGCTCGAACAACTGCCGCCTGAGGGCTGTGTTTGACAACGCCAGTGCAGCTACCAACCACCAATGTGCCTCAACAGCAGGTCCAATACAGGCCCGTACCGATGCGCTGCAGGCATATCCCGGGAGCTGTACCGCTCAGGGGAGCTGTGTGGTGTGTGCGTGGCCATGTGGTGTGTAGATGCAGCCTGCGAGGGGGCTCTGGGTGAGTGGGCAGGCACAGGCAAGGCACTTACAACGAGGTCTGTGCTTGAAATGGTAGCAAGGTAGTCATAGCAGTGCGAGAGCAGTGCGGGCCAGTCCTTTGTTCATGGGGAGGTAGGCAGCTCAAGCAACAGCCAGTTTCCTCTGTTTTAACCTACCAGATGCTGTGTTGCCTTAGGCAGTCAGGCAGTCAGGGCTCCCCTTGCTACCCAGGATTAACCCGGCGTTGCGAATAGATCACCCCAATCCACCAGGTGGGTGAAATCCCACCACCACCCACATTTGCAGCGACCAACAGGACCTTCATGGTGACCGACAGCTGCAACGACTGCGGCCCTCAAGACCTGGTGGTGTCGGCGCCAGGCTTCCGCTCCCTCACCGGCGGCCTCAACCCTGACCTCACACCCTCCATACAAGCAGCCTGGGCCTTCACCGCCTGCGCCCCTCTCATCCAAGGTCAATGATCCCCTGGCATTGCAGCAACAGAAAAGGATAAGTGTCTGTGTCCTTGTTGGCCAGGGCAGTGGTAGTTGTGTGCCAGCATAGGTTTCTGCCTGTCTGTGGCGTTACATGTTGTGTACCGTGTTGTCCACAGCAGCCACCCCCCAAGCAGCTAAAGTCCTGCATTGATCCACCAGTGTGTTGCTCAGCAAGCACAGCACACCCGCCCTCTGCATTTGCTGCGCCCTGCCCTGCTGTGAAGCCGCTCTTCCTCTCCGGGCTGCAGAATGCATCCGGCTCTGGCCCTTGAGCAACGCAGTCAGCCTGTTTCCCACTTCCTGCTTGTCTAGGCTTACTTACTGCACCTCCCCTCGGTGTTGCAGGCGGCATCCGCCTTTGGCCCGCGGGCAGCACCACAAACGAGTTCCTGGGCCTGCAGTTCTCCAACCTGAAAAAACCACTGGGTGCTGTGGCAATCAACGGCATCAGGATGCAGCGCACAGATCATGGTGCGATGGTGCCGGCAGCAGTGGCAGCCGGGCTGTTGTTCTATGTCGCTGGCTGCTGCCTAGCCGGCTTGCAAGATTCGCATGCACACTCAAAAAGTGAACGTCCTGCGGCTGCTGCCCCTCCTGCATTCAATCTGCTGTAGGTTACTGGGTGGTTCACACGCCTGGGCGGACCATCCCACTGCGGGCGCCCTATCAGCTGCTGTTGGTGGCAGCAGGCGGGGAACGCACCCGACGTGAGTTGACCAATCTGGGGCCGCAAGACCTGGGAATAAACTTTCAGGGCTGATGTGTTGAACAAGAGCTCAGCGTAGAAGAGCGCAAGCAAGAGGGCAAAACACAGTTTCAGTAAGTGACACAGAAATGCACGTGGCGGCCACAGCAGAGTCAGGCAGGCAGATTGTAAGCTGCGTGAGTGTACCGCGAGGCATGCTGCTGTGGCACGCTGCCAACAAAAGTATCCCTGTGACTTAACACCCCTGCTGGGCCGCAAGTGTTGCAAGGGATTATATTACACAATGGGCTATGCTACTGAGTTTGGGAAGAATACATGGTTTATTCAGGGCAGTGAACCGACAATATCATGAGTGCAGGGAAAAAGCAATGCACATTGCATTGGGTTTGAACGTGATTGACGTTTGGGTTGGAACTGCCACACCAACTGGAATGCCAAAACAAGGGGAGTATTGTGAAGGGTTTGCAGGGCGCAGGCAAAAATGCTGCAATCTGAATCAGATTGCAAGAAGGGATTGCCAAGTGCAAGTGTGAGCGAGTCGCGAGCATGTCTTGGGAAGAAGCATGATGCACATTTTTGAATTTTTTTGGTTCAAAGGTGAAGTGCAGCACTTTGTTAAGTGCTGCACATGGCATGAGAAAGTAGCAATGGTTGGTTGCCGGTGTGTGTTGGAACACGGCTTGGGGAAGGCTGATGCTTTGGGCAAGAGCGGGTGGGGGCGGGGGTGACGTTTGCGGCAGCAGCAGGCCTCACAGAACTGGCCTGCAGTCGCGCAGCCGCCCTCTCCGCCAGCAAGCCAGCAGTGGGACGCTGCAGGGGTCAGCACTTGGTCATTGCTGTCGCGGCAAGGGAGCGTGGCAAGCTGTTGCAGTCGCGGTGACTCAGTAGGAGGAGTCAAAGACATCCATGAAGCGAGTCTGGATGCCAACAACTGCAAGGAGCAAGGCAAAAAGGGCAGGCAGATGGGCGTTGAGTTGCAAAAGAGCAAAAGATAGCACTGCACAGCGGCAGGTGAGTTGCCCCCCATGGCGTCGAGTGTTGGGCGTCCCAGCATCAAGCGGCAGCAACAGCGGCAGTGGGATGCACAGCAGGCGAGCAGCGACTGCGGGTTCAGCACCGTCAGCGAGCCAGATCTACGACAGGGGGACAGTCACCAATCCTTTTGGTGGGCTTTCGCTGCCACCACCTCACGTTTGTTGGAGTTCCTGGGCTTGATGCCTCGCGCCTCGTACCGCACCTTGAAGCCGCCGTCCTGCAGCACACAAGTGGGAAAAAACGGGAAGCAGCTTTGGATACATCGCAACAGACAGCTGGGAACAAAGCCAGGCCAGTGGCGCGAGACCAAAACGTGCAGCAGAGCAAGCTAGTGCGCTTTCACCAGGCGTTTCTAGAAGCTGCTTGCAGAATTGCAGAGAGCACTTTGTGAGCCACGCAAACAAGCAACCCTGTTTACTAAGCAGTGATCCACGACCCACTTACCGTGCACTTGATGCGTTCAACAATGATCATGTTATAGAGGGTGCCGGCACGCTTGGCGCGGGTGTCGTCTCGGTCCAGCCGCTCGCCCTTCTTAACTGACTTGGTGCAAGCCTTCTCAACCCGGGCCTTCTTGAGCAGCACCTGTAGATGTAGACAGGCACACAGGCGTTGACAAGGCGCGATGATAGATGCATCTGGTTAACGTAAACTACATGCAGGGCATCATGGGCAGCGAGGCAGTCGCACCCCTAAATAGCGGGGGGGCGGCACGCGGCAGGAGCCGGGCGGCGGTGGTTGGGCCACTGTCGGCCTTAGGCCAAACCCGCACTGTTCGAGATCGAGACTCACCCTGCAGTTTTCCTGTTTGTGCACCTCCACCGCTATCGCCCGAGCAAGTTGCTGAGCAGCTTTGGCCGCGTTGCCGGGCACGGCGCCGCTGCGAACCTTCATTCTGTTGTATGATCCGCCCTTGCAGACCTCTGGATCGGGGTCGGCAGCGTGCACAGCTGCCGCAAAGCAGACGAGCAGCAAAAGCGAGAGGGTTGCGAGACGTTGGTGCATTCTCCTGTGCTTGCAAACTTAAGCTTTGTAGCTGAGTGATTAGTTGGCGATTGACCGCAAGTTGGAGAAATGGTTGGGGGACGAAGGGATCGAGAACTTATAGCCTTCTGGACAGCTGCCTTCGGGCTCCGAAGCAGGGAAGGATACGATCCGCAATCCCCCGTGCCTCGATTTTTACAAACGCTGATTTCCGGTTTCAACCTTGAACCAGCATTTTCTGCTGCTCAGCATGGCTGGGACCCCCGGGGTAGTTATTTTGGGGTTTGGGTAGATACTCAGAAGTTCGCAGGACGGCATGCCTGCAACTTAACTTGCTTGCTGCCCGTTCAGATGGCAGATAGCCAATTTAGCAGCAGAGAACCAGACGGCCATGGTGGCAGTGACCGCCAGCAGAGGCCGCCAGTTGCCTGGCACGCACGCCGCCGCCGCCGCCATCCCTCCCCGCCCCTGAACACCCTCCTAACGCCTTGTCACCTAGAAGGAGCTGCAACCCACTTCACCTAGAAAGAATTTGCAGCCCGTGCAAAATTAGCTGTGAGCGGTCACTCCAATACGTCCACACTTGGAACTTGGGGGCAAGGATGGCTGGTGGTGATGGTGCCGCTGCTGCTGTTTGAGCATCCGTTGATAGATAGCTTTGGTTCGATGAGATTCAGATTGCATGTTGCAGGTTTTCACAATTCTACCTCATGGCAACATATGCACCTGACCAGTACTGGCATATTGAAAGCTCCCATTAATGCTGCATGCATATGCATACATATGGCAGGAGCAGGCTCCCCCGCATCTCGCAGCTGGCTCAACAGTTACTAGCTGGCTACAAGGGCAGGCAGGAGTGATGGCAACTTGTCAAAGTAAATGGTGTGAACATTCAATAGCGCTGCCGATGGCTGGCTCTGGCTGCATTGTTGTTGCTTGGCGGCACTGCTGCTGTGAGCGCGGTCATGGGCGCCGCCTGCCGACCATGGCGAGTTATCACCTGTTTGAGTTTCACTCGTTGCCCTGCATGCAATCCCCCATGTCGACGTGAAGTTGCTTATTTCCAAGCTGACAAGCAGCGCTGGTTCGGGTACTTGCTGCAGCAGTTGACAAACATGTTGTACATGTACATCGCAAGCTTGAGGCGGCGCCAACCTGGCAGCTGCAGCCAGGGGTCCCACCTGAATGCTTTGGTGGACCTCCCTATCGACGCATTCCATTCTGTTTCCCTGGAGGAGGCCTTGAGGGGCGGAGGGAGCGGTTCAGCGTTAGGGTTCAGCGTAGTAACGGAGTCGCGGTTTTAGGCGACTGTCGTCCGGACGCGCTCAGGCCCCCTTTTCTGGACGTTACTGCTCTTTCCGCGCTCATGCGACCTACACTAAGCTTTCCAAAGTGGATTAAAGTCCCGGTTACTCCGGTTTGGATGACGTTCCCGCCGTGCTTTTTGAACAGTTCCTCTCGGGGCAACATCGCTCCAGATCTTGTCGCGCAATCGTTGTGCAGGCTAACCAGGAACAATATGGCCGCCTTGTCTCGTGCGCTGCTGTTCTGCTCGCTGGCCTGGGCCGTGGCCGGGATGGAGTCTCCGCCGTTTACTCTTTCAGACCTGGGCGAAGGCGAGGCGTCGCCTGCAAACTGTACAGCGTCACCCGACTCCACCATGCCTGACCAGTGGGCCGAGATGACAGACGTGAGTGTGGGCAGGGCCCTGGTGGGGCCCGGCGGGCACACACGCCGGCGGCAGAGCAGAACCCCGCAAATAGCGGGCCTGTCCAGCCTTGCGCCTGTCTTTGCTTGCACCATGAGGATGTCAGCAGCCAGCTGGTCGGAAGCCCAGTCCTTGCTGACCATAGCTACTGCCCCACTGCCCACTGATGACTGCTGCCAACCCGCCATGCCTTGCTGTGCTCAAGGCCCAGTCTGCCGACAACCGCGCCCCACCCCCCACCCCCTGCATGGGCCCCCCCATTGCACCGCAGCTGCTGAACTACACCCAGTACAAGAGTGCCAACGACGCCGACCTGTCGCTCATGCCCGACCCCCTGCCCTTCCCCTACATGCTCACCGCCTCTGACACCCGTGCCCCCGGCTGGGTGTCCACCTGCATCGCCCGCTCGCCCACCGCCCCCGAGGACTGCAGCGGTGACGATTGCAACGTCGACATTGAGGAGTGAGTTGCAGCCAACCACGTGCACCCTATGCTGGGCTATGCGTTGCGGCGCAGTGCAGCGACTCTCACACCCGCAAGCGCACAGCAGCTTGGCTTCATGCCACTTCTGCTGGGTGTAATGCTGCTGCTGTATCAGCCAGTGTATGGCTGCCCCTCACCAGCCGGCCAACGAGGCTGTGTTACCCTGTGAGCCAGTGCAGACCTTGACCTAACACCAGACCTCCACTTTCCCATGCGCCTTGCTGTTACGCAGGTGGGGAATCAGCTGGCTGGAGTTTGCCATCCTCAACTGCTTTGGCTCCTAGTGAGTCCAGCCTGACTTCAAATGACTTGGCACACGGTGCTACTGACATCACACCAAACTCGCATAACACACTCTGCACCTTGACACC